>JAUCED010000009.1:0-127500 GCA_033557995.1 Phytophthora crassamura | reverse complement strand
CAGCAACCCCGCTGCACTTGGTAGCACTTGTAGTCAATCCGACACCTGAGTCTTACGACTGTCCCTCTGTGAGGATGGAGCAATTTGCCCACTTACCCCCGAACCAACAGGACGGGCTTAATAAGCTGATGTCCTTGATCGGCCCGGAAGGTGTGGCCCATCTTGCTTCGCAAGGCCCCGACGCGGTGAACGCGCGTCTGGAGGCGTTTTCTCAGTATGAGAATGCTCTGTTGGAGCACGTCCAGCAGAAGATGACTGCGGCCGCGGCGTCTGTGACGCCTAGGCCTGCATCGGACGATGCTCCACGAGCTAAACCGCTCATGGTGAGCGTCAAGACCTTTGAGGGCAAGGAAGGCGAAAGCCTTTTGCTCTGGATCAGAGAGGTCGAAATGGCCATGGCGTCCGCCATGCTCAAGACCGAGCAGCAGCGCGTGGCGCTTGCGATCTCCAAGCTCGGTGGCCGAGCGCGAGAGTGGGCCCTGACGTGTGGCACGTCTGTGGACACTGCGTTCCCTTCTTGGGATCAGCTGAAGGCCCAGCATTCGCGAGTGTTCTCGCCGCCTAACCAGGCGTATCGCGTGAGGTCACGCTTCCTGTCTACCCGTCAGGGTAAGAAGGAATTGTTGGACTTCGTCCAGGAGTTGAGAACTCTTCTCGCCGGCATGGCGGCGGATCCTCTTCCTGAAGTGGTCGCGGTGACCGTCTTCATGGAAGGCCTTCGCACTGGCGTGGCCAGGACGGAAGTCTTCCGTGTCCACCCGACCTCTTTTGAGGAAGCCGTGAACGTGGCGTTGAACGCCGAGTTCAACTTCAAGTCGTCGCGACTTGGTTGGACGGCTTCCCAAGCCAGCTCTTCCGGAGCTTCTGATGTGTCCAATGGCGCAATGCCTATGGACCTCAGCTACGCTGAAGATGAGGAAGCCGAGCTTCAGGCTGCTGAGCAGCGTATCGGCATCCGTCGATGCTATGTGTGCGGCAGCACGCAACACCTGCGTCCGGGTTGCCCGCTGCGCAAGCTGCGCTAGGCTCCGTCGAGCCGAATCTCCGCTTCTGAGCAGAAGCCTGGCTCGGGGCGGGGAAACGCCAAGTCCCAGTAGGCGCGGGGCGCCCTGCTGGGGAACAAGAACTGAGTTCTGTTGAGCCTCAGGGAGGAGGTCGGCAGGGCTTAGCCCCAAAGAGCACCGTGCTCTCTAACAACACGGGACGTGTATGCAAGCCGGGCTTGCTGGTCGTGGAAGCGACCGTGAAGGGCTTTGAGAAGCCATGGAAGATCCTTATCGACTCCGGAGCGTCGGGCAACTATGCTCGGCGCTCCACGATGGAAGGAAGTCAGCAGTACGCTGAGGCGCTGAAGGCGCGTTCGAGCGACATCGTCACCGTCCGTCTTGCGACGGGGACCCGTGTCACGGTGCCCAAGGTTCCTGTGAACCTGGGCGTGAAGTTTCTGGACTTCGATAGCGTTGAACGCTGTTTGGTCATCGACCTGGATTCGAGGTACGACCTCATCCTCGGCATGGCATGGCTGGAGTGCCATGAACCATGGATCGACTGGCGGTCGAAGACCTTAGGCGCTACGCGCTTGCCTCCTAGGGGAGCATTGGCGAGTCATGAACCCACCTCTGCTAGGAAGCAAAAGCGCTATTGGCGCGGGCACTGGACCGAGTCGGTCAATGTGCTGGACATTGGAGTGTCCGAGTTAATGGACACTGGCGTCGAAGACGCGAGTCCCGAGCACTGCTCGTGGGCTGGACGTGGAGTGGCACGTAACCCACTGAGTGAGACTCCGAGTTACTGTGAGTCATCACTGCCTGCCGGTAATGGCGGGGTCGACACTGAGTCGAGGCATCTTGGGCGTGGCCCTAGTGATGCGCGTGGAGCGGCACGTAACCCGCTGAGCGATGCTCGTGGCTTGAGCGCAGCATCGCTGCATGCCGGTAATGGCATGGTCGACAGTTCGTCGAGGCATCTTGGGCATGGCCCTCGTGATGCGCGTGGAGCGGCACGTAACCCGCTGAGCGGTGCTCGTCACGAGAGCGCAGCATCGCTGCATGCCACTGATGGCGTGGTCGGCTGTGAGCCGAGGCATCAAGGGGAGGACCCTGACGATGCGGGTGAAGTGGCACCTAATCCACTGGGCGAGGGCTGTGAGCGTTGCGGCTCCACGCCGGCTCAATTAGAGCAGCAAGAGGTGGCAACACCTGACGAGACTTTCAGTCTGAACACGCTGGCCTCTCCGAGGCGTACAGCTTCCGCGAGGAGGCGGCAGCGACGCCAGATGGCGACTGCGAGACGCAAGGCGTCGGTCCTGGTACAGGACGTGTCCGTCGTGGACGATGATAGCGAGCAGCTATACACACTCGTTGATGGAGTGACTGGTGAAGCCGAGGGCAACGTCAGCCTCGAGGCTATTCCGACGGTGGCTGCTCTGCTAGAGCTGGACGAGATGTCCATTCCCGACTTTGGGGATGCCTTAAAGGCTGGCGCGCTCGCCGAAGTGGTCATGATACGACCGGAGGAGGAATTGAACTCCTCGTCGCTTATGGATGAAGCTGTCCTTGAGGACACGAAGGAGGCACTCAGTGCGCGAAGTGGATCTTCGATCCTGAAGGACCCATCGGATCCGTTCTATCCTTTGGTTAAGGAGTTCCAGGATGTGGTCTCGAATGACCCGCCCACTGGCTTACCTCCGGATCGAGGTGTCCGTCATGAGATTGACTTGGTTCCTGGAACCAAATACTGCGTAACGAGGCAGTGGCCCTTACCGAAGGAGCAGTGCGACGTCATTGACGCGTTCTTCAGTGCCAAGCACGCGGCGGGCATGGTGCGTGAGAGCAAGTCTCCGCACTCGACGCCTACGTTCTGTGTCAGAAAGCCTAATGGCAAGTGGCGTATCGTTCATGCTTTCAATAAGCTCAACGCTGCCACCATTCCGGCACAGACGCCGATTCCTAGGAAGGATGTTCTGCAGAACAATATGGTTGGCTGCACGATGTACAGTGCGCTCGACTTGGTCGATGGTTACTACCAGTTGCTCATGCGAGCGAGTGACATTCCGCTGACAGCGGTTAGCACTCCGAGCGGTATGCTCTGGGAGTGGCTAGTCATGCCCCAAGGGCTGTCGAACGCGCCTGCGACGTTTAATCGTCTGGTGACGCAGCTCTTCAGGCCCCTGCGGGCGTTTGCTCAAACGTACTTCGACGACATCTTCGTCCACAGTCGTGCGGAGCACGGTCGGTCTGACGTGGAGAACCACATTGACCACCTGCGAGCAGTGCTCGAGTGCATGCGCACCAACAAGCTGTATGCTAACGCATCAAAATGCATCTTCGGCGCTGAAGAAATTCCTTTCTTAGGATGCTTCGTTGGGAAGCGCGGCCTTCGAGCAGATCCTGCTAAGGTTAAGGCCATCGTTGACTGGCCGGTTCCCAAGAACCAGAAGGACTTACGCAAGTGGCTTGGCCTCGCCAACTACTTGCACAAGTACAGCGCGAACTACGCTGAGATGGCTCGGCCATTGTCCAATCTCCTTAAGAAGGATGAGGACTGGTGTTGGAACACCGAGCATCAAGATGCTTTCGAAGCAGTCAAGGAGAGTCTCCTTCATGCCCCAATCCTGGCGTTGCCAGACCCTGACCGTCCTTTCAGTGTCGTCTGTGACGCATCGGACTTTGCCATAGGCAGTGCTCTGCTTCAAGCAGACGCCGAAGGGCGTGAACGCGTGATAGCGTTTGAGTCTCGCCAGCTTAAGGCTGCAGAGAAGAACTATCCAGTTCATGACAAAGAGCTACTTGCGATGAAGTATGCTCTCGTCAAGTTCAGGGTTCACCTGCTGGGCTCTAAGCCGTTTGTGATCTTCACTGATCATGCGTCACTACGCACTGCGACCCAGTCGCCTCACCTCTCGCAAAGGATGGCCCGTTGGCTGTCCTTCTTCGCGGAGTACAACTTCGAGGTGAAGTACAAGCCTGGCAGGCAGAATGGTCTTGCAGACGCGTTGTCACGGCGACCGGACTATGAGCTTGCTCATGTCACGATGGTGACCTCGTCGGCGACGGACTTGATACGCGCTGCGTATGCGCGAGACGACATGTGTGTCGCCCTGCTGCGTGCTCTTGGGAGCAAGGAGTTTGAAAACTCGGACAAGACATTGTCGGCGCGCTTGCGCGCGAGCCTGCACCGTTACTCCGTCGCTGACGGTCTGCTGTACTACAGCACGAGTGCGGAGGACACTCCTCGAGTCGTGGTTCCTCATGACGAGGATTTGAAGTATCGTATCCTCTACGAGGCGCATGATACACCGCTTGGCGGCCACCTCGGTCGCGAGAAGACCTACAGCTCTGTGAGCCGGACCTATTGGTGGCCCAAGCTGTACAAGTGGACGAGCACGTACGTGCGCACGTGTGAGACGTGTCAGCGGGTGAAGCCCTCACCGCATGCGGCCGCGCCGCTGGCAAGCTTGCCTGTACCCTCTGGGTGTTGGGAGTCCATGAGTTTGGACTTTGTGTTTGGCCTTCCAAAGGACTCGGAAGGCAACACGGGCATCGTGGTCTTCGTTGACCGTCTGAGCAAGATGGCTCATCTAGCGGCTGTGCCGGACACCGTGGACGGTGAAGGGACAGCGAAGCTGTTTCTCGATCGGGTCTTCCGCCAACACGGGCTGCCCGCATCGATTGTCTCTGATCGAGACCCCCGCTTCACTGGGAAGTTTTGGGACGCTGTCTTTAAGGTGCTTGGCACCAAGTTGGACATGTCCACAGCGGACCATCCGCAGACCGACGGTCAGACTGAGCGCGTGAATCGCGTTGTCGAAGACATTCTTCGTAGCATTTGCGCTGAAACGCCGAAGCGTTGGAGCGCTATGCTTCCACTCGTCGAGTTTGCGTTGAACAACGCTGTGCATGCCTCCACGGGCTACACTCCGTTCTACGTGAACGGCCTCACCCACCCGCGCGTCCCGCTGACGCTGCCACCCCGTGGTCCTGGGCTTGGTGGGGGAGAGATAGCCGATCGGCTTGCTGATGTCAGCCCACTCACTGTTCGTAAACAGGTTGACGAGTTCCTGTCAACGCGTCTAAGTGTCCTTCGACACGTACGTGACGCAATGGCTGATAGCCAAGACAAACAGAAAGAACATGCGGATGCTAAAGGCAGAGGCAATGTTGAGAGTTATGAGGTCGGGGACCTAGTGTTGCTTAACGCTAAAAACCTACCTACACATGCAGTGTCTGCGGTCTTCAAGACCAAGTTGCGCCCGCGCTTCGTGGGACCGTTCACGGTCGTGGCCAAGAAGGGCCTGGCGTACACGCTCAATCTTCCGAAGAAGATGCGTACGCACCCCGTGTTCTACGTTGGCTTGCTCAAGCCGTACCGGGACCCGGCCCATGTGGGTTCTCAGGAGCTGGCGCCCAACGTGGCGGAGCCACGGCGCCCTGCTGAAGTCGCAGCAACAGGTCGACCTGACCTTCCAGCCGCGCGAAACCTTGTTCAAGGCGCGCCAGGCGTTGAGTCGCCGACTCAGCAGCCTCACACCACTGGAGACGTTCCCGGAGATCGCGGATCTCATTCACGGTGGTGTCAGACTCCCTCTCGGCTTGATCAAGCCTCCGCCCATGGCGCTCCAGGATCTGACGCACGTCGCTCAGCGATCTCTCCAAGCTCTCCAGCTCCTCAGGCCGGACAGGCTCCTCACCGTGCGAGGACACGGGCGCCGCCGGCGCTGCTCGACGAGCAGGGGAACCGCCACTTTCATGTGGAGCGTATCCTAAAGCGTCGTCGACGCGACGCTCATAACCAATATTTGGTAAAGTGGCGTGGGTACCCGCACTCAGAAAACTCGTGGGAGTTTGAGGTACCCCTCCGGCAAGACTGCCCTGACGTCGTGGACGCTTTTGATCGCCGCGATCGAAGGCGCTCTGCGAGCCCGCGACCGCGAAGTCGGTCGCCTCACGCTTCCCGCCGCTAGGCAGGGGAGCTGAGGGATCATACGCTGAGCTCAAGCGTTGATCCCGGGCTGCTGCAGCCGTCGACTCACCTTGGTGAGTTCCTGCAGCGCTCTTAAGAGCGGATGAGCCGAGTCCGAGGGACTGTAGCGACCTGGAGGCGGCCGCCTGACGCTTCGTCTTCATCTTCGCGAAATCGAAGCGAAGCCGGCGCTCTAAGCGCACATCAGCTTCGTCGAAGCTAGACTGGAGAGCCTCCAGCGAAGAGAGACGGCGGGCTCGATGAAACCAGCTCGTGAATTGAGCGTCGTCCTCGTGGAGGAGCTCTCCCGGACCGAGCACCACCGGAATAGTCCGCATCGCGGGGACTGAAGCCCCACGGGCTTGATCAGACAGGCGAGTCCCATACTCCTGTGGAGTGGTCTGCTGCGGCGTCAGAAGCCTCTCTCGGAGAGCAGTACGAGTAGCGACCTGGTCGCTGGTACTGGCCGCCGGCCCGATTCGCCAATTCTGCAATGGCCCCGAGCCAAACTGCTTCAAGCGCTCCACCGGGTTGAGCGGCACGAAGCCATACTCTCGTCGAGAGCTTACTAGCGGTCGCGCCTCAGGTCGTTGCGAACGAACGGCAGTTTGCCCCTCGAGCTGACGCTCTTGAGCCTCGTCGAGGTCGTTGGAGATCTCGTTTGTCTCCAGACCAGACGAAGCACGAAGTGCTGTGGTCTCGCGATCCACGAAAGGGTTGGGAACCCGGCGTTGCTGCTCCGGCGAGCGTGGACGCGCAGGTGGCGGGGAGTCCTCTCGCTGAGGCATCGGCGTGTCGGAGCTGTAGTCCAGCTCCTCGTCCTCCTCCCCCTCCTCGAGGCCCTCAAAGAGGTCATCTGCCGCACGGCGGGCCATGTTCGCGCTGCTGGGGCTCTCGGAGCTAAGCGCAAGACGGCTCTGCTGCAGGGCGTGATACTCTCTCACCGAGAGCGTTGACGCGGGGCGCGGTGAGACCTTACGGTCGGACGTTGGGGCACTAGGTGCCGGGGACGCGAGCGCGCTCTTGTTGTCGAGTGACCAAGACGCCTGCGGACTCCGAGCCATGTGCTCGTTGAACTTGGAAAGTTCTGGAGCGGGCTCTCGTGAGGGCAAGCGACTTGGCCGTTGCCGTCGAGACTTCTCAATCGAGATGATGACGAGTGCGTACACGTGGTGCCCACAGTCTGGTGGGGGAGGGTGTAACGGGGTTACATTGAATAGTGTGATGCACACAAGCTAGGTGCCACACATAAGTGGCTTCCACACATATGTTACGTGGGTCACCCCAGATAGGAGTGGGTGGCTCACAGCCACCCGATATGCATTTGACTAGGCTCTACTATGATAGATAGTGAGTCCTATACATACAAACAACAGGCGGCTCTGCCGCGATAAACAACAATACATTCAGTTCACATTTGAAGCCTAAGAGTTCACTAGCCTTGTTTAAGGTATTTCTGTCTCTTGGAGTCCTTAATTAGCTATATTAAGGTACTCGTGCAAACTCTCGTATAGAGTTTGCAAGCTATCAATATTACTAGAGACTCTCTGAGTCTGTGTCTTCCTCTGACGCTAAAGCTACAGCAGCCCCGCTGCACAAAGCGCACGCAAAACATAGCACCGCACGATCGAAAAGGTAACTTGAAATGCATATTCTCCGTAGCGTCGAATAGCAGCAGGCCGAAGGCGAATAGCGCCGGGAAAAGCAATACTCTGCCAAGCGAAGTCTCCAACAATGAGACCTTCGAATGGCGGAAGGAAGAAGTCCCACTGATAGCGAGCCACCATGCATGACCAAAATAGGTGCTCAGCATCTTCGACAGTGTCGCAGCCATGGATGCAGTCGCTGGACGTGATGACTTCCGTATGCCAGCCGGATTTATATCGAAAACCCAACGCATTGTGCTGAAGCCGATACTTGAGATCCGAGCAAACCGGTAGAACATGACGGTCCCAATTGAGTTCTCGTCGCCATAAGTCTTCCGGAGGATCAAAGTCACTCAGCCCAAGCTGCTTTAGTTGAAGCGTAGGGACACCTTGGTTCTTGCGTGCGTTCAGGAGCAACTTGACAAAGTCACGATTGGTCATGTCAATAACCAAGTGGCCATCCAAGCTCCACCCGTGCGTAGCCGACTCAACCCGAACCGGACGAATTGGACCAAAGGATGGCCCGCCCGGCGGGGAGATTAAGTTGAAGCGCGCGAATGTAAAGGCATCACTTGAGCGAACACCTTCCAATCCGTAGAGCCGTGGGAAAGATGTAGATCAGCCCACAAGCGTAGCGTAGTGGACCAGAAGACCGGCAAACAGCTCCACTTCAAACACTTCATGTTGGCGTAGATAATGTCGAAACCATGCCCAAGAGAGCCCAGCGCCGCCGAAAACAATTCCACTGCAGGAGACATCCAGCGGGGAACCGTATTGGTAGCACAAGTACGGCAATACCGTCGCGAAGGCACTTGAGATGCATGGCTTGAATGAACGTCTTGGCAGGGGTCAGCCCTAGACCGCCGGAAGAAATAGTAGCGTAGATCCAATCCTTGTCGAACTTGCCAGCCACTGCAACTTCACTGTCCGTGTCCTTCGAGTGAACGAAGATGCGGATGATGATGTCGACAGTCTTGAGCACCGACGCAGGGACGCAGGTTACACTCGCAGTGTACCACAACAAGGGCAGGATGATGCTTTGCAGGAGCACCACTATGCCGCGAAGAGTTCTTGCACGATATTTCCAGATAGCACAGCGTGCACGGAGCTTGGTGATGACCGCGCTCAGTCGTTGCTGCGCCGTAACTGTTGCGCCTTGTAGGATACCGAGTAGTACAACCGTGTCGTATGGCCCCAGCACCTTCAAGTCGGTTCCTTCACGTAGTCGACCCAGCTGAAGGCGATTGACGTCCTTCGTAAACGGCATGATGCACGTCTTCTTCACGTTCAGTCGCAATCCCGCGGCCTTCGCGTAGTCTTGGACGAGATCCAGAAACTCCTTCGCGTACTCCACCTTGGACAGTAGGCCAGTACAGTAATCCGCAAAAGCCATGAGCAGGTGCGGGAGGGACATACCATCGACGTCGATACCGCGACTTGAAAATCGCCCCCGTAGGTAGTTCATCATAGGCTCCACGAAAAGAACAAAGAGTCCTGGGGAAAGGGGATCTCCTTGTCGTACGCCAGCGCCTAGCAGAAACGGATCGCCCGGCGAGTTGTTGAGCAAGATGCTCACAGAAGTCTGGTAGTAGAAAGTCTTCACCCACGCTCGGAAAGTCGCACCAAACCCGAAGTGTTGAAGAACGAGGTCCAAAGCAGGCCACAGCACACTGTCGAAAGCCTTGGCGAAGTCGATGAGCACCGCGCACGCGTCCGGATAGCGGTCCTTGCAGAGCTCTTGTATATCTTGAAACCGGAGAAGTAGATGGCGAATTGATCGGCCCGGAACAAACCCGCCTTGGTCTTCGTGTATCAGGAACGGTAATACTTCTCCAAGCCGCCACGCCAAGACCTTGTCCTAACTTGGCGTCGTGGTTCAGCAGAGTCAGCGGTCGGTAGTTGCCTGGATCGGAGCGGTCTCCCTTCTTGTACAGCAGCGATAGGTGCGCACGCCGCTGGAACTTTGTCATTTTCCCCTTGTCTAATTGATAGTCGTGGATGACTTCGTAGATCCGCGCCCAAAGATTCGGGTCCACCTTGTAGTACTCGATCGGCAACCCGTCCGGACCCGGGACTTTCCCGTTTTCAGACGTCATGATCGCCCAGTACAAGTCGTTGGCAGTAAGAGGAGCATCCATGCGCGCTTGCTGTGCCGGCGTCAACCGTTTCACAGTATCCCGAAGAAATTCCAGGAGGCGGAGAGGCTGGTACGTAGCGTTGCGAAGGTGCTTGAGATCCGGCGAAGGAGACTGAAACAACTGAACCCAGAATTGTCGGTGTCCGTCCGCGATTTCAGCAGGGCCGTCCGTCACTGATCCGTCTTCTCGCTTGAACTCCGTGATAGGAGATCGTAGACAGTCTTGTTGAGGCGCTCGGAAGAAGTAACTCGTCGATCGTTCGCTCAGGTGCAAGTCAGCGGCAAACTTCTTGGACTCGTTGCGTTCTTGGAGCATGGTGCGGTGCGCCTGTAGATCAGCCTTGGCTTGCGCCAACGCTGCCTTGTTGCACTCAATGGGAGCCTGGTTGCAGAGGTCGTAGGCGTTATTGACAGTCTCGACCTTCACCGCCATTGCCCGAACGTCTCGGTTGCGCAGCTCCAGCCAGCGCCGCCGGAGATATATGCAGTCCGAGCGTTTGTGCTCGTCGAGCAAGCAGCCTGGATTGGCGCCGGGGAAGATCTTGATACGATCAGCAAGTTCTTCAACGGAGGCAGCCAGGTATGTTTGAACTTCCGTGTCCTTGAGCAGCCAGTGTGGACAGCGCCAGGTTGAACGGGTAGTCTTTGGTAGGAACTTGGCCTGAAGGCGGAACTCCACGGGAATGTGGTCTTCATTGTTCCATTTGCGATCTCGTACATGGCTAACCATAGCGAGGTGTTCCTGTAGCAGGTCCACCGTCAGGAAACAGTAGTCAAGACGATTCTTGCGCGTGGGACTGGTATAATCTCTCTCATCTGGATGAACAAAGCGCCAGGCGTCCATGAGGCCCAGCGCATCCAGCCAGTCGCACATCTCCTCTCGACCCGCTCCTGGGTGAAGCTGGGAGGGGGACGCTTGATCGAGAAAGTTGTCCATGGTGATGTTGAAGTCACCAACCACGATATGAGAAGCGCTCCTTCGATCATCATCGACAGCACCGTCAGCGGTGAAGTCGTCGAAGTGGGTCGGGAGCGCGCGGAAAAATTTGCCACGCTGAGGTGGTTCATCAGGTGCGTACACGACGTGCATGTACACCGATTCACCTCCAAGCGTGGTCTTGAGCAGTAGATAGCGGTTACGTAGCTGTTCCTTGTAGACGCGCGCTGTGAGATCTTCAACTTCGCCAAACGGAGAAGCCGTTGACAGCACTAGCCCAACGCCGTGTCGCTCGTTGAAAACGGGTGACGTGGTGTCGGACCAAAAGCAGCGCGCCCCAGAGTCGGCGACGTGGATAAAGTGTTCGTTGGTCTGCAGTGAGTCTTCTTTGTTGAAGTTCGTCTCTTGAAATGCGACCAATTGATGCGTAGAGAGAAGTCGCTGGTACATGGGCAGATCCGGTTGATTCAGACCGTTCATGTTCAGCGAAACTCCGGTGAAGGACCATGCCTCCCTAGAGTTGAGGGGCCACCAGACGAGAGGGGCCGGTCTCAACCGTAGCAGGCAGTGGGGCGCTCGCCAGATGATTCAGTGCTTCGTGCACATGAGCTGGCGTGCGCTTGTCCGTCAGGTAAGGCTTCACCGCGGCACTGTGTGCCAGGTAGAACAGGTTCACGTCACTCCATAGCAGGTACGGGGAGTGCCGGAGCCGCTTGGGCGGCAAAGTGGCCGGTATCATCGCTTGGATCTTGACTGGGTCGAAGTAGGCCACAGGTGCGAAGATCATCAAGAACAGGTCACAGATGGCGCTGTGGAGAGCATCTTCCTTCCGAGCAGAATCGGGGAAGAGATCGTCGAAGAAAGGATCCGCGCTTGCCTCACTGCGGTTGAATCGCAGCTGTAGTCGGCCTTGCGCATCTCCAGTTTCACCGTCGGCAACAGGCTCGGCGCTGATCGCACGATAGACCGCGTGCGCCTTGAACAGCTGGGTTTTGGCGAACGGAGGGGATCTTGAAGATTCGGCGGAAGTAGGCAGGCTGCTGCTGGATTGCAGCGAGCGTGTCTTCATGCGACGGCCACGTCAGCACTTCTTTGTCCAGGAACTCGTCGATATAGCGTTGAAGCTCTTCGACCGAAGCTTGCTGAACCTTGAGCGGTAGCGCCTTCGTCGCCTTGAGACGGGTTGTTTCCTTTTGATGAGGGATGAGTGCAGAGTCGGCCGTAAAGCCGGAAACAGCATCATCCATCCCATCTTCGTCCTGATCGCGAGCGTCAATCTCCAGACCAGGGGGCAACGTCAGGTCGTACCCGTACTCCAGCAGCTCGGTGTACGAGTTCGGCGCGATCGGGATCGAGTAGATCAAGGCGTTGGGATCGGCGGGGTCTTCATGCACTTCACAAGGAAGGCGCCCTTCCGGCTCCATGTACATGGGGCCATCACGGTTGATGACGCCGTACTGCGAGTGCTGCACCAGTTTCCAATCAGGCGCGTTGTTCTCAGCAGCGTTGAAGATCAGGCGTCGGTTGGATGTGGCTGACGCGCGGGCACCAGAGCCGCGCGTGACAGAGCCAGACGAAGAATCCAGTGGCGCAGAGCCGCGCGAGGAATCCAGTGGTGTAGAGCCACGCGTGGGACCACTCTCTCCCGTACCCGAGCGCGTGCTGTCGACAGACATGTCAGACGCTCGGCGTTGTTTCGGGCGGAGGGAAGGCGGTGTCACGTTGTTGTACTTCCGCATCCGGTGCTGAACGAAGCACGGCTTCTCGTCCGGATCGAAGTAGATCTCGCGAAGGGGCTCGCCATCAGGCTCGAAGAGACCAGGCGGGCAGCCAACGTGATTGAAGTACACCGTGCGGCCTCGCGACTTGACTTGGCCGTGGACGTACGTCGGCGTAATCAGGATCGGACAGGCATCGCGGGCCATAAACCAGTCGTAGATGGCTTGGTCAGGCACATCTTTCGGAAGCCGGTTCAGGTCGACGAAGTAGAGCTTGTCGTACTTGGAATACTTCCTGATCGTGACGGGAATGTCGCAGACCAGAAGCTGGAGGTTGCCGAGACGCGTCAACGCATCATCCGACGTGCAGACAAACGAGATGCCGCGGCGGGTGACCCGGTTGAAGTCCCGGAGATGAACGAGACATTCGCGCCAGACAGCTGGTTGAGAGTCGGACGCAAGAGAGCACAGGATCTCATCGATGCTGTGGTCGGTCGAAAGACGCGCGGCAGGGATCCACATCTGGGTGCAGTTCTTTGTCGCAACAGGCGCGGGCAGCGGCGCAAGCGCGGCGAAGCGACGATCCGTGTCCGTCGCCGTGGCGTCATCGAGGCGATCGAGACTTGTCTCAAATTGCGAGTCGTCAGGCACCCAACGCGAAGCGGGACGCCTGGCGCCGCCACGTGTCGGCGTCGCGGAGCGAGCCGATGGACGCGGCGGTGGCGAAGAAGACGAACCCGTCGTGGGGCTCGTAGCGGCAGCGGCAGCGCCGGAGCCGGAGCGACCGGTGGTTGGCGCGGGCCTTGGCATGCTTGAAGCACGAAGAGTTGCTGTCGGCAGAGTCGACGACTTGTTCGAAGTCTGTATGGCCCACTAGCATCACCCTAGAAAGGGGGAGAACAGAAGCACTTCCTGAGGAAAGTTCAACCGCCCTAGTACCTTAACGCACGACCACGCTAGGCGGGAAGTGGGGCACTCGGCTGTGTATGCGCAGTACGGACGACACGAAGTCGCTGGCTTGAGCAACAGGCAGCACTCCGTGAAGAGCGGCTGACAAGCGCGGCGGCGGCGAAGGACAGCACTCCGCGAAGAGAAGCTGGCAGGCGCGGCGGCGGCGAGGGGCTTGAGCAGCGGGCGACAGCACTCCGTGAAGAGAAGCTGACGGGCGCGGCGGCGGCGAGGGGCTTGAGCAGCAGGCAGGCAGCAACTCCGCGAAGAGGAGCTGTCGGCGGCGGCGTGGGCGGGGGTCTTCGACGGACGAAGACGGGGCGGGCTTGAGTCGACTTGCGCTCGAGCTGGCAAATTGCGGAATGGGGAGTTTGGCTGGGGCGGCACATCTGTTAAATGATAACACAGGTGTCCTAAGGTGAGCTCAATGAGAACAGAAATCTCATGTAGAACAAAAGGGTAAAGCGAGCGGCGCAAGTCGGAAAAAGTCGGCAAAAGTCGTCACCAAATGTTCCGGCAAAAGTCGCGTCACCTTAGATATATTACACCCCGGATGAACGTTCATCCGCGGCCCCCAGAAACCCCTCCAATTTTAGGCATCCGGGCCTCCTTCTACGTCTATCCGGCCCCTTCGAACCCAATTTAACGTATTTTGGGTGTATATAATTCTGGTATTGTGTTATTTTTGCTAATGTAATATATTTTAAGATTATTTATATATTATTGTACGGAAGTTATATAAAATTTTCCACACATTTTAATGCTTGTTTTGCATTAGTTTTTAGTTAAGTTGTTATTAGGGTGCGCCGGTTTACACTATTCCTCGTCGAGGTAGATGGTATCAGTCTCATTAGAATACGTTTAGTTGCAGTTGGTATCTTGTATACCAAGAACCTGTACAAGTCTATAATCTAACAATGACTTCGTCGTCGCTGTTGACGTCTTCTTCTTCCTCACTACTGAGCTTACCAACACTACAGCCGTCAGAATCAACCGCACTGCTGCTACTTGTGTCGTCCACTGCGGAGCCTCCTCCAACGCCTTGCACACTTCCGTCGTCACTGTTGATGTCCAAGTCAAAATTATCTAGCAGATCGTCAAAATAGTCGTGGTCGTCAGCTTCGTCGAGCAAGCTTGCGTTGATGTAGCTGAAAGCCAGCTTCTCCACAGTTCGCTCGGTCATTTGATTTCTCCGCTTGGACCAGAGAAATCCATACGTACTCCATACGCGCTCTGCTGCTGCGGACGATGTAGGAATCCTGAGCACACGCAGTGCAATTGCAGCCAACGTTGGGACACGTGCACGATCATCGTGAAGCCAATACGCCAAACCAGTCATCTTCGTGAAAGCGATGAACTTGTCGGCTCTGCAGTCGCTCTCCACTGTGATATACTTGTCCAGTTCAACTCGACATGCATCAGCTTCCGTTTTGCGTTGATAGAACTTGGGTATAAAGGCCTTCAACTGTGTGGTACTCTCTAGTTTGTCGTCTTCGACCCATTCGAGAAGTTTCGAAGCAGGTGTCAGCAAGTAGGCGTAGCCCATTGACGGAGTGTGAAGAAATCTCCAGCGTTCAAGCACAAATTACCTTCAACGCTTGTCCTACTGCATCTACATAGCGCAGTGAATGCGCTATGGAAGCGTCATCCACCCAACTTCCTTTAAGACGTACGAAGCTTTCATAGAGTCTAAAGAGATCGCCGGAGTCACTTTCCAGCTTTCCTATCAGGCTTGAGGGGAACTTCAGAAACCGTGTCAGCTTGGTCAATTTTGTCCAGAAAGACTTGTTCTTCCCGATCTTCTTGAACTTGTGCACCACTTTCTTGTTCTTGATCAACTTCAGAACCTTGGCGCCTTCTGACTGGGCCAGCATACACACTGCTAGCCTGGCTTTGTGCAAGTTTCTGCATGCGCTGAAATGTGTGTACCAGCGCGTCGGACACGGAAGGCTCAATGTGTTCTTGATCTTCATCACCTTCTGCAACCTCCCAAACTCAGCAACCGTAAACTTGTGGTCGTTCGCAAACTTCACAACCGTGTTTAGTTTGTCCAGTACGCCACTGAATTCCGGAAGTTTACACACATCCTTTATCAGTAGGTTCATCACATGAGCAGCACAACCGTTTGCGAACACTGTAGGATACCTCCTCTCGATGATCTCCCACGCAACTTGCATTACTGGAGCATTGTCCGTGATCACCGAGAGACATCGCTCTGGTCCAAATTTCTGTATGACCTCCCGAATGCCGGCTGCCACGACCTCGCCAGTTTGTGAGACTCCGCCAGTATGAACTGTCTTGTAGAAAAACGGTTTGCATCCCGGGATGATGATGATGTAGTTGACGAAGTGAGCGTTGCGTGCATTCGACCATCCATCACTAATGACAGTGTACCAATTTGCCTCGGCAATGGCTCCCTCCATTTTTCCCATCAACGTATTGTACTTTCGGTTGAGATGCTTACCCGCCACGGACTTGGCTAATGACATGATCGCCGCGTACGAAGGACGCAGTTCTTCTACAAAAGCTTTCATTGCAGCTGAATCGACGACACGAAATGGAATTCCAGTCCTGAACACGAGGTCGCTGAGCAAAGCATCGAGTTTCTCTGCTTGATCACCAGTCACCTAGCTCGCCGTAGATTGAAGCCGGGAGCGCTTAGCAGTCGAATCACCAGAATCTTTAAGGCTGTCAAGTGCGGTCCGTTTTTCAAGAACAGCAACCACCTTCTTACCAGCCTTGAGGCGCTTCAACTCCACGAACAGCTTCTTTTCTGCTGGGTCTTGACCACCGCAATTGCCCGACACCTTGTGAGATATAGTTCGATCGCGCATCCACGGCACAACCTTCCCACAAACCCGGCACTTCCCTTTCTTCTCAGGTTGGGAGATGAAATACGTGTTGTGATCAAACTTGAGAGGGTTTACCGGAACGGCTGACTGCATCATGGCGTCAAATGCGGAGGAAGCGGCAGGCAGTGGACGAGAGAAAATCGTAGGTGATGCGACGTAGGGGCTTAGATGAGTTGGTGAAGAGCTGCTCGAGGAGAATATTCGAAGTGCATCGCATTGTGATAGGAATAGACCCTCCGCCACCGGTCAGAACACGGATGAGTTTCATCCTTCAAGACCTCATCTTCATGCAGCCTACGTTCAGTAAAAATATTGCTATCTGCGCAGGAAACATGTATACTTCAGCTTAGTAGATGGAAACAATACATGTTTCTTGCTGTGCACCAGGAAACAGTGAACCGATACCGGCGCACCCTAGTTGTTATCGCGTACTAAATTACATTACGCTGCATAGTTAGAAACATGTCGAAATGGGGCAGATTAACGATTGTGTATATATTGTTATTTAGGTGGTTGTTGTTGATGAAGGAAATTTAAAGATGCAGCAAGGTGAGATAATTAAATTTGTTGGATGATGATGTATTTACTTTAACACCAACCACTGCAGTGTTGTTGTTGAATGGCGAGATGATGGGTGACGTATAGATTGGTGGTGGTATGAATTGAAGTGGGTGAAGAATATGAGGTTGATGGTGAAAAGTGGGGTTGTTGAGAGTTGAAGGGCTGTTGGAGATGAGGTTTAGTAGTGAGATGAAGTAAACAATTGGTCGGATCGGCGGGCATTGAAAATGGAGTTGGTGAAGATAGAAGTGGTGTAGACGGAGCCCATGACCCGAAATCTTCGGACCCTGGGGTTAAGCATTTTTCGACTGGGTTTAAGTGTTCTGACGGCTGGATGGCACCGCCAACCGTCTATAGCCATGCTGACCACGCCGATAATATGGTCGGATCGGCGTGGGTATTGAAAATGGAGTTGGTGAGGATAGAAGTGCTGTAGACGGAGCCCATGACCCGAAATCTTCGGTCCCTGGGGTAAGCATTTTGCGACTGGGTTTAAGTGTTCTAACGGCTGGGATGGCACTGCCTACCGTCTGTAGCTATGCCGACCATGCCGATAATATGGTCGGATCGGCGTGGGTATTGAAAATGGAGTTGGTGAGGATAGAAGTGCTGTAGACGGAGCCCATGACCCGAAATCTTCGGTCTAGGGTCATACCCGCCGTCTAGATATATTACACCCCGGATGAACGTTCATCCGCGGCCCCCAAGGCCCCCAGAACCCCTCCAACTTTAGGCATCCGGGCCTCCTGCTACGTCTATCCGGCCCCATCGAACCCAATTTAACGTATTTTGGGTGGAATTGTATGTTATTTTAGATGACCACCAACCCTGAAATACTTGATAAACAAATCTGAGCAACCTTTCTGATCCAATAATTATCTTGGGTTAGCAGCGACTATCAACAGTCGAAACGGCGTTGTGGTGACTGCATATCGTGAACGCCTTGAACTTCCTATTTTCACGCATTTTGTGTTATCAGTTTTTACGCAGTTCAGCGGACAAGTGGCATGTGCCCCGACCAGCACCTTCAGCACCCATATGCTAGGCGTGAGCTCGAGCGTCTGCAGCGACTGCAGACGGGAAAGGATACGCAGGTGTCCTCGCGCGAGGACACAGTTTAGCTTGCAGATGGCGGACGTGGGGGACAGTAGCGCGCCACGCGCGCTCTTGGTGGTGCTCGTTGCAACAAGGACTAGGGCCCCACCGGCGGCATGTGGAGCGCCTCCTGCGTCAGACCCGGCTGCAAGACGGGCCTCTTCACGTCGTCCCACCTCATGTCACCCTGCGAGCACTTCCGCATGAAGTTCAAGGCGTTCACGATGAAAGGCAAGCGCATGACGTCTTCAGCGCCACCTCAACGCCGTGCGTGACGGACTCGAGCGCACGCAGGGCCAGAACGGACCGTACCCGCCCAAGGCCTGGTTCTTCCGCTTCCTCACGTCCATGGCGCTGCGCCTCTGCTCGGGCGAGCAGGTACAAGTGGTTCACGTCCACTGAAGCTACGTCTGCGGCGCCGTCGAGTACGTCGGAGATGGAGGCCGAAGCGCACTCTGGTTAGGGGGGAGAAGGTCGAGGCACAGACGGAGGCCATTGAGCGCGAGGAGAAGCAGCAGGACGTCGACGTTAACGTTGAGGTTGAGCCCGTTGCCAAGGAAGAGCCGACTGCCGAGAAGCAGGAGGAGGTGACCGAAAAGCCCGAGGTTGTGGCCCAGCAGGCGGTGATTGGTGAGCGCATTATCTACACGATCAAGCAGCTGCTGGAGATGGAGGCGGAGGTTGAGCAGTACCCCATCCCGGAGGGCGTCAAGGGCATGGTGGTGGCCGCGGACAAGACGACCAAGGCTCTGTCTGCCCCGCCTCCAGAGGTGCTTGCGAAGGGCATGCGTCGTAACGACTCATCCCGGTCCCTGGGCCGCCACGGCAGCAGCGGCAACATTAACGAGGGCGGCCGCGGAGGCCGTGGCGGTCGTGGCCACCACCACGACACGGCGCCTGCTCTGGAGGACTGCGCGTCGCTGGACATCAGCGAGGAGACCCGCTGGAAGCCGACGCACTCCAAGTCCCGGCTGGACGAGTCCCTGGAGACGACGGAGGTGTCTTTGATGGAGCCAAGTCCATCCTGAACCAGCTGTCGATCGAAAAGTTCGACAAGCTGTCGGACCAACTCATCGAGGAGGCCGTGCGGAACCTGACCGTTCTCACGGGCGTCATTGAGATGGTGATCGCCAAGGCCCAGATGGAGTGGCACTTCTGCACGATGTACGCCGAGCTGTGCGCCAAGATCGCGCAGAGCCATGCCCGCCATCACGCTGGAGGACAAGGAGGTGGTCACGGAAGCACACAAGCTGTTCCGCAAGCTGCTGCTGCAGCGGTGCCAGAAGGAGTTCGAGGCCAAGCCCGACGTCGAGGGCCTCGAGGAGCTCCCGGAGAACGAGCAGCGCGAGAAGGAGCTGATCATGAAGCGCGCGTCGCTCGGCCACATCCGCTTCGTCGGCGAGCTGCTCAAGCAGTGCGTGCTGAGCTCGCGCATCATACACGAGTGCGTTAGCATCCTGTTCGGCAAGATCGCGGCGCCCGATGAGGAGTCGCTCGAGTGTCTGTGCAACCTCTCGGCCAGGCGCTAGAGGCCAACGTGCGCGAGAAGGCCGAGCGGGACCACATCAACGGCTACTACGTGACCATCAAGAAGCTGAGCGGCGAGTCCAAGCTGCTGTGCACGCGTATGCGCTTCATGCGGTAGGATCTGCTGGAGCTGCGCTCCAACCCCTGGTTGCACGCAGTAAGGAGACCCAGGCCATGACGATCGCCGAGGTCCACGCCGAGGTGTCGCGCGAAGCCAAGGAGAAGGAAGCTCCGCCAAGTCTGGCGGCCACGCGCGTCTGCAGCACAGCCACTCCATGAAGTCCACAGGATCCGTCGGCTCGAACGACCGGCGGCGCCTCGGCGGCCTGAAAGGCCCGTGCGACGGCTTCCCCGTCCAGCAGGTGCAGCAACGCGCCGACTGGGGACGCCTACGAGTGGGAAACCGTGACGGGCGGCGCGCGGCCGAAGGGCCTGAAGCACCGTCCCTGCTCCTTCGTCCGGCGGGCCTCGTCACCCGAGCGGGACGCGTCTCAGCGGCAACGCTTTTGCCTCTCTGAGCGGCAAGGAGTCTGGCCGCAAGGAGCGTGTTCGCAGCAACAGCTCGTCGTCTACGTCGCCTCGCTCTTCGCGTAGCCGTGAGGACTTGCAGCGCAATATACCTCGAGGTTCCCCATGTGTGTGAACTCCTCGCTAGAAGACCCGGTCTGCATCCCAGAGGTTGCAACCGTTTCCTGGAAAAGTCCGAGGAAGTCGGCGACGCTCAGGTTCAGCGCAGCCTCGCGAACCACACGGCCAACGTCCACATCTCCGTGACGGGCATGAGCAAGAACTACTTCGAGACGCAGCGGCTATACAACTACGTGACGCCCAAGAGCTTCCTGGAGCTCATCATCTTCTACGAGATGCTGCTCAGGCAGCGCAAAGAGGACATCCAGCGCCAGATCTCCCGTCTGGACGATGGCCTCTCAACGCTGCACAAGACGTCGGTCGATGGTCGAGCTGCAGGTGGACCTCAAGCACACGCTGATCAAAGTGGCCGAGAAATAGGCGTCCACGGACCAGCTGCTCGAGCAAATGGGGCGTGACAAGGCAGGCGCGGAGGTGCAGAAGGACAACGTCGACAAGGAGAAGCTCAAGGCTGAAGCGGCCAGTGCAGCAGCCGCAGAGCTGGCAGGCGAGGCGGAGAAGGAGCTGAGTCAGGCCAAGCCGGCCATGGTCACCGCCGCTGCAGCCGTCGATGCCTGTCAAAGCCCGCCATCACGGAGCTCAAGAGCTTTCCCAAGCCGCCGACCAGCGTGGGCAACGTGACCAAGGCGTGATTGTTCTGGTGTAGAACGAGTGCAAGAACCACAAATCAACCGCGCCAAGATGATGATGAACAAGGCGGACGCGTTCCTGGATGCGCTCAAGGTCTTCAAGGGCAAAGACATCCCCGAGGCCGGCATCGTGTCCGCCGAGGTTGAAGGAGGGCACGATCGCGCGCGTGCACCGCATCATCGAGCTGTACAGGATGGCCGGCATCGAGAGGAACTGCGTCTTAATCGCTGCCAGTAACAAACTGCTGGCGGAGGGCGTCGCCTTCAACTATACGATCTCTTCTGCCTAAACAAAAGGGAGAAGAAACCCGAGCCGCCGTCCACGCTGGCGCTGCGCTTCGCGGCGTTGAAGCTGCTGCTGGACAAGCTCCTGTTGTCGGTGAGCAGCGGACGTGCGGCCAAGACCAGCGAGCTTAGTTGAACCCACTCCTGGAGGGATCACCACTGGTGCAGTAGAGGGAGGGTGACAAGCACCAACTCGACATGCATATACTACTTAGTACGATCTTACAGCTCGTTGACTTCAATAGATTTGCATGGACGTGAGTGAAGCTGTGCTTGATGATGTTGGCGTACGATAATTGCTTGACTATGACCAAGATTTTCTACGTGAGCAACTTCTGTGACGTCGATCATTGCGTGGCCTCGTTCGTGTAAGTGCAACCGGAGTGACGATCGTGGCGCTTGCGTGACAAACTCCGTCTGCTTTGAGCTTAGCCATCCTCGCCTCGGCCACGTGGGGGTACCACGAGAAGAGCGCGGGTTGCGCGAAGTCCGTCACGTTCGAATCTGAGGAATCAATACCAACCGTCCGTGAAGCGACAGAGATCCAACTGAAAGGAAGCGGCGAGCTGCCACGTCGTTCACCTTCATTCCGTCTATCGCGCTTCTTAAATTCATCTCCATCCCGACGCCAGCTACACCCTCGATCCTCGTCACGGTGATGCCTCTTATACATATTAGCATCACCATCCTCGTCATGTCGCGGCTTCTTGGCTTTCTTCATCTCCTTTATATCTCTCTTCTTCTATTTCTTCTCCTGCGTCTTCACCTTTTTCCTCAAGGTTTGCGCCATTTTCTTTCCTCAGGATCGTCGCCATCACCCGACGACCCGGAATCCAGCTCGCCACAGTTCTCGATCACCACGGTCTGAATGGATGCCGGCTTGTCATTGACCACCGTCTCCACGTTCTTCATCTTTCTTACGACGTCCATGCCGCTCGAAACATCCCCGAACGCCATGCTCTGCCGTCCAGGTGCGGCGTCGGCGCCGTCGTGATGAAAAACTGGCTCCCGTTTTTTTTTCTCGGCGTTGGCCGTGGACTGCCTTGGAGCGGCGGTACCTGGACTCCGCATTCTCAAACTCTCCAACTGTGCCTCTCTTGCGCTGCGAGAAGTCCCCGCCCTGCAGCATGAAGCCAAGGCGCTGCTCTACCGCAAAGTATCGATCACGCCGAGGAACGATACTTTGCGGTAGAGCAGCGCCTTGCCCGTGGTGCGCCCGAGCCCGCGCTCGCCCGTACACAGCGGCCGGAAGTTCTCCGTCGTCTTGGGCAACCCTGCGTACATCCGGATCTCTACACGGCCCACGCGCGACCCGCCGATGGACACATCCAAGTACACTTGTGTCGCATTCTTGGCAGATGGCTAATTACTGGTCACAAAATGAGACACAAATATTGACCAATTATGATTTGGACGAAACACCGACCGACACCGCCGAGCGGAAGATGATTGAGTACTGATTTACCGAGTCGGTGCGGCGCCTAACACGCTGTTGGACGTTCCGTTGCGGAATGAATTCATGCAAGCTGAGCAGCCAGGTGTCGGCGCGCGACCTGCCGGCGCACAAGCGCCTCAAAATGCGGTGCGTACGCTGTTGATGATAGGCTGGTTGAGAGACATAGAAAACAGACAGGGAGGTGGAGCTGCAGTCAGGTGGGCCAGGACATGGCCAACGAAGTGGAGCTGCTGGACCTGCGCGAGGTGTTGGAGCGCATGGAGGAGAAGTACGAGCGGGAGAAGGTTCGCAAGCAAACACTGCGCTCCTTGGAGAAGGATACAAGAGCTGCGAGTAGCACCCATTCTAGCGCACTTTTGACTGTCGCGCCTCTCACAAGCTTGAGCCCCCCCCCTCCCCGCCGCCGACGTAGGTAGCCTGTGCCTTGACATACTCGCCGGCCTAATCAGCATGCGGTTACCCCTTGGTTTTCGTTCTCAAAGCGGCGCGCACGGGCCTTTGTCCTTCAAGACATGACTGGCTGGATCCGTTGGTGTACACAAGCTCGCAGCTCGAGGAGCTCACAGCGGAGCAGTCGAGGAAACAGGCCGACATGGAGCAGACGATCGAGCAGGAGGTGCAGAACAGGAGCCAGAGGGTGTCGCGGCCATGGAGAAGCAGATCAGCATTGTACAAACAGGCCAAGGAGCTTGAGTGCGAGCGCGAGGTGCAGCGACGCGTGTCGGAGCACCTGGACAACCCCCGGCTCAGTCGCGCAGCTCCCCGTGTACGGCCTGCACCAGAGCAACAGCGTCGGCAGCTTCCGGGATAGCTACACATCTCGGGCAGCATCAAGGAGGAAGGCACGCCGTACGAGAAGCTGCTACACCCGAGACGATCGCGCAAGCGGCTGGTGCAGATGAAGGAGCGAGTGGAGGCAGAAGCGCGAGATGGAACAGTTCCGCGAGCTCATTCGCCACACGGAGATGCGCGTGACGCATACGCAGGGCGTGGACGGTGTGCTGTCCCAGGACCAGCTGGATCAGGCCAAGGACAAGCTGGAGGAGCAAGCGGACCCGCTGCTGCCGGCGTCGCTGCTGCAGTCGCCGCCGTCGGAGCTCATCGAGCTCATCTGCGTGCTGAGCCAGAACGGACGCGAGAGGACAAGAAAAATAGAGGAGGCCAAGAGCCTCGTTTCCGCTGCGATCGAAGCGTGCGAGGACGCCGAGGCCACGGCGCGTGGAGCTGACGCTCATGCTGGACGCCAGGTTAGTCCGCGACGAGCACAAGTTGTTACGGCAGGCGCGCAAGCTCTCGGCCGCCGACGAGTCTGATACGCGCGCGAGTCGCGCGAGATCCGCGGCATCAGCGCGGGGTCGGCCGACTGGCAGTTCGGCACGCCGGCGTCCTCGTCGGTGCTCGAGTGAGACAGTGCGAGTTGTTGTTCGTGCGTCGGTCGTAACGCGTCGGGAGGCTCGCTGAGAGCTGCACAGGCAGCTACGCCAGTGTAATATAACCCTTATTCAAAGTTCCGAGATTCCCATGTTCATCCGCTGCGTTTTCTGAGTTGTCTTCAACTTCAGTTATCTCCTCTGATTGGCTGAAATTCGCTGGTCTCCCAGGAATGGCTCCAATCACTTCATTATTCAATCAGATCATCATGACGGAGAGCATCCTGCTGGCCATGGCGCGCGAGCACTCTGAGCAGTTCGCGGCCGGACCATCAAGTCGCAGTGGGACTACTTGGGTTCAGCGTCAAGCTGGCGCTGGCGCGTTGGACGGCGCTGCGCATGGCCGTAGTGGGGCGGCGGGGACACGCGCCGCAAGTACGAGATCCTGCACGTGTTGAAGTACAACAAGGCCGTGTACGCCGACGCCATGGCCGACAACATCGGCGGCTACGTCAAGTCGAGTCGTCGGCTCTGCGAGGACGGAGCGTCGAGGAGCTCGCGGAGCTGCTCACGGTGCTGGTGGAAGAGTGCAAGACCGCCAGTTACGACCACGTCAAGGCCATGCACGACCAGGTGCACTCGCTGTTCCACATCGACCTCAAGAAGGCCAAGATCAAGACGCAGGACGATGGCGTCGGCCTGGCCGACCAGGCGCTCGGAGCCATCAGCGAGGAGGCTGGCGAGCGCGAGCCCTACGTGCCGCTGGCGACGAGGACGGCTTCACTATGGTGCGTCGATCCGGCCGGCGAAAGATGCCCACCAAATTCTACGACCCGGCCGCCGAGTTCCCCGGTGCAGCATGAACTGGTGAAAGTGCAACTGTGCCATAAGTTAGATCCAACTCTTTTTGTCTTGCAACTCTGTTTCCCTTATTGCAGCTTATTCAAAGTGGCCTCCTTGAGCTGGAAGACGTCGCCGAAAGTCTCGAGATCCTCTCCTGTCGCGCAGGATCCATCTTCAAGCTCGACTCCAGGTACGCTGGCAACGCAGGAAGCCCCGTGGACTTCCTTTGGCGTCTACTTGCGGGTCTTGAGCGGCGCGAACTCGTAGTTGCACACGTCTTCCTCGTACGGCAGCTGCTGAGACCACAGTGCGTAGAAGTTTTCGCCTTGGGCGGAGGAAGGCGCGTGAGGGATCAGAGTCACGTATCTTTGGACCGTGTTCTTGCGCGGAACGAAGCGAGCGATCATCACCTGACCAAGCTCCACCATCGCGTCGATTAAGACAGCCAGGTACGACGCGGCGAGCAGTTTTCCAGGCTCCGCGATGAAGATGTCAGTGCCAGCCACAAACTTGGCGGGGCTGAGCTGCGACTTCTGACAAGACTCTTGTCCAGGAAGCCCAGCACCTTGAGCGACTTGTCCGTCCGAAACTTGAAGTACTCAATGTCTGCCGACGCGAGGAGAACGTTTCCGGCGCCGTATCGGTACGCTTTCGCCTGCTGGCTGGTCTGGCGGCACTTCCTCGTCCACATTCTGTGGCGAAGTGTAGCGCCGATCGAGCTTCACTTTTCCAGCGCTTTCCTTCTCGTAAGAGCTCTTTCGCGAGCGTCGGCAGCGTTGCGGTCTTCGTCTTCAAATAGCAGTACACAGGGATACTAAGCGCGTCGTCGAACTCCAGCGGACCTCGGAGCGTGGTTGGCAAGGCCACCGTCTTCGTCATCCCTTGTGCGAGCAGCTGCATGCGCTTCGACGAGAAGTACACGTCGCCGCCGACCTCGTTCGCGATGGAGACGAGCATCTTTTCGTTTTCTGCCTTGATGCGCTCTGCCGCCATCGGTTCCTCTTTGGCACCTGCCTCGGGCTTCACTTCGTCCGCCCTTGCCTTTCTTCGGTGGCTTGGCCGTGGAGTGCTGGAAGTCCAGTCCACTGCAGCAGCAACACAATATGTCCCCCCCTTTCGTCCAATAGCACACAGACATATGAAAAAACGACCAATCACACCTCACTTGCGCAGCACCGACGATCTCCACAAATGGCAGAGACCGCCACGCGTCCAACCCACACGCACTCACACAAACGATTGTGTCTCATAGTGTACTGTTCAAATCATTGGCTCTGGCCACTTGCCGCCGCAGCAATCCATTCCGGCGACAAGCTTCCTCTCGTTATTGAAATTAACTTTCTCAACGACTTTGTGTCTAGCGTGCTGCAGTGGTCGAACAGCCCCCACACTAGCTTGGCGCCTCGGCCCCCCACCTCTGGATTGGCGCGTCGTACGTCTGCTCGCGGCTCTGAGCCTCTCGCGCCGGCTGCTGCCTCCGGGCCTCGCGCGTCTTCTGCTGGCCCCGGGCCTGGCGAGACTTCTGCTGGCTCCGGGCCTCGCGCGGCTTCTGCTGGCCCCGGGCCCCGCGCGCGCGCTGCCAGCTCCGGGCAACTCGTCGCTGCTGTCGCCTTCGAGCCTTGCGTACCTCCTGGCCGCTCCGGGCCTCACATGTAACGGGGTTACATCGAATAGTGTGATGCACACACGTTAGGTGCCACACATACGTTGGGTTCCATACATATGTTATGTGAACCACACCAGATAGCAGTGGGTGGCTCACAGCCAATGGATATGCATTAGACTAGGCTCTACTATGATAGATAGTGAGTCCTATACATACATACAACAGGCGGCTCTGCCGCGATAAACAACAATACATTCAGTTCACATTTGAAGCCTAAGAGTTCACTAGCCTTGTTTAAGGTACTTCTGTCTCTTGGAGTCCGTAAGTAGTTATCTTACGGTACTCGGTATAGCTCTTGTATAGAGCGTAAGGTTATCGCTATTACTAGAGACTCTCTGAGTCTGTGTCTTCCTCTGACGCTAAAGCTACGGCAGCCCCGCTGCATCACACGTGCGATGCCGACTCTGAACCTTGTGTGGCTTCTGCCGGCTCCGAGACTTGCGCATCTAGTGCTGGCTACATGCGTGACGCTGCTGCTGCTGGCCACGCCCCTCAAGCTTCTACTGTCGCTGTGCGCTTGAGGAGGCAGCTGCATCCCATTGGTAGCAACAACAATAACGAAATAGACTTCGATTCGGACTCCGATTCGGTTTGTTCTACTGTTGTTGCTGAGCCAGAAGCTGAGCCAGAACCGGTGAAGCATCCCTTCGCTCTACCTATGGCGCCTATTGTGCACCCGTCGAACCATAGGCGCAACCACTACGACCCGAAGGCACCTTGGGATTACACCAAGGAAGCCTTGGTTGTATCCTTGGAGGGTGTACTTGGTCAGCATCCCGACCTTGTGGAGTGGAGAGGGAACCCTCTGCAGCTTAGCTGGGTCTGGGAGGAAGAGCTAACTGCTCATCCCAAGTTGACCCAGCCAATCGACGAGTGGAAGATTGCCCGTACGATGAGGCAGGACGATAGCGCCTCTCATGGAAGGTCTACTACAGAAAGTACCTCAAGACCGACAACGCTTCTGACGCAGGGCTTTGCTTCATGGATGCGGTTCGCTCGGTCTGCTACACGCTGGGACATCCGCAGCTAGCCACGCTGGCGATGTAGTACGAGTATGAGCATCTGCATCCTTCAGTGGAAAGTGGTGTCATGCGCAAAAGTGGTGTCATGCGCGCCGATGTCACTGAGTTCTTCCGTTTCCTGCAGCGGAAAGGTGCCAAGCTCAACTACGACAAGCTGCTCCGCAATGCAGTGGAGGGATCCCAAGGGAACGTCGCGCGTTTGGTCGACTACGTCAAGACCTTGCCAGAAGGAACTTACTTGGTGAGCGTTGGGGAGAAGATGGTCGGACACTGCTTCGTAATTGTTGCATGCGGTCCAAACCTGGTGCCATATGTCCTGGACGGGTATGACGAAGAGGAGACACCCCCGTACAACGTCGACTTTCTCTCGAATTACTTGTGGATTGATCAAGTGAAGTGGCTCAGTCTCGTGGAGATCGACTCGACCTACGAATACCGTGGAAAACGTCTGTCAAAACTCAGAAAAAGCGCAAGCGTAGGGAGAGGGAGAATTTGGGAGCTCTTTATTAGAGCATATAAAGAACAAACACGACGGGCTTTGTGCCTTTGTCGTTGTGTATTGTGTTTTAGTTACAAGATTCAACTCACCCAGCACGCGTACGGTAAGGTACACGGATACTCGACACCCATGCGAAGCATTACTTCGAAACCCTCGAGTGTTATGTCCGGGTTATTTGACACCTTCGACGATACATGTACGGGTTTCATGACACCCTCGAGTGTTATGTTCGGGTTTTAGGACACCTTGACGGTAGATGTACGGTTTTCATGACACCGTCGAGTGTTATGTCCGGGTTTTATGACACTCGACGGTACAACGTGTAATGTGCGGGCGGGTGTCAATGGGCTCGATGCGTTTTGCGGCCGAATCGTATAGCTTCGATGACTTTGACGATGACAAAAGAGCTGGAGCACTTTGACCACTACGAAGGAACGATCAGAACGTGCCTCTCCCGTTCTTCGATCGCCAGCTTCATGCGCTAAATGCTGTCGGCGTACCATCACCCTCCATGTCCACAATGCCTTCGAGAATTACTTAAATGTCAGGTGAGTCACCTCAATACAGCCCCGCTCACAAATAACAGATCATTCCAATTACTCTCGGCCTCGTTAACAAGAAGTCGCTCTCCAAGTTCGTATGTACTCGGACGCGCTCAGAAAAACATTTCAATCGAGAGAGACTCCAGTTGGCAATGCTCAATATCGGGACCGTTAGTAAAATACAATTGTCTCATCCCCTGGAGCTACGCATCCAAGATAATGGTGATTGCTCTCAGTAGTGGATTCAAGATTTTACCTTGTTCCCACTGCAGCATTGCGTGCGGACAGCCTGAGAAGGGATCACGGACAGCCACTGTGTGATCGACGACCGCAGTTGGTGGACATTGAAGTTGTCTGTGAGATTGCTGGTCAGGCTGCCAGTGCCTGGATCCAGTTTGCATTAGGATTGTAGATGTCGAGCTACACGTTTAGGCTGGCACTGTTGTTAGGCAGTGGAAGCTGGCCACTTCAGTCCGATTCGCATTCCGTCTCTCAATCTGGGAATGCGCCAGGCTGACTGCTTCTCAGCAGAGCTTCGCCAGGGAGGGATGCCTTCTGGATTGAGTGAGAGTTGGCTGCATGCTCGGTCTTACTTCATATGTAGCTGCCTGTCATGCAACTGGTAGTGAGCGTTTATCAATAGATTCGACTACTTTCCGTCTTGTTGGGATCCTCCACGTCAGCTCGAGCTATCCGATAAGCTGACGGATGAGAGGAACGAATGCCAGAACTAAAAGGCCGCAAGCTGCCAGGTCGCGCGATGGTGCAAAATTATCTGCGTGGCTTTTAGAGGGTGGCTGTGACTGGTATGGGTTGCGTGTGTTGCTTAAGCCCGGTCTCATCGATGGAAAAGCGCCGTGCCGCAGAACGCAGCAGAGCCACAGCAGCGCAGCCTCAGAAGACGCTGTTCAGCACTACGCTCCATGAAAACATCCCGCCGTAGACCTCACCGTTGAAGCACATTGCCGCGACGAAGCCTGCCGCCAAGCTGGCACTGTAGCGCACCATGTAGATCGCCGCTTGCGCCAGCCCGTAGAATCTCGATGGGCTCGAGCTGCGCCATCTCGACCACGATGACGTCACACTCTACGCCCGTCATGACGCACCCGGCACACACGACCAGCAGACGGAGGAGGTAGCCTCCACCTGAATCTGCGGCCTCTGCATTCTCCACTACGCGCAGATCGATTCGGCGCGTGCGTTTGTTGTGACAAACTAGAGAAAAGCTCAGTGAGACGATGGCTTACGACTTGCCGGCCAAATCCAGGAAAATAGCGAAGAAGGAAAGTTCCGAGGAAGAATACCAGCCCAGCTTGATGAGCGAAGTGCCACAAAGCTAAACGAACAAATCCACTCACTTTTGAATTTTCCTGCTCAACTACCAGTGACACATCACGTTGGATCTTGCCCGCCTTGTAGTACGGCGGATCGGGCGGGTAGAAGGCCAAGACGCCAAGCGCCACGACGCTGATGGTACCATGTACGGCTTGCGGCTATTTCCGGCGATCGGCAGGTGGTGAGAAGCGACGAATTCCATCTCTCCATCGGCTCGCCCACACGTCGGAATCCGACGCCAACTCATCTTGGGCCTCGCGTCGGACGTGGAGGACCCCATGCAAGCCATTGCAGCCATCGGAGGCCTTCTCACCAACCCATAGGACCGATACAATCTACGATCAGAACAGACCAAAACTTGGACCCTGGTTAATCCGACTCTTCGACGATGATACATCCGCATCCGTCACGTTGAGCATGTACGGCTAGCTCCACCACGCTCAGCGAACCCCAACGCAGCCGCAATCGAGGTGACAGAGAGGTCCGCCACTTTAGCGGACAGTGAAGCAAGTTGCCGAAGCCGAGTCAGCCCTTCCGCCGAATTCCATCTATCCATCGGCTCCCCCACACGTCCGATGCCGGTCCCGACGCGTCGCGGACCTTGCTCCGGACTGGATCGACCACGTGCAAGCTAATACATCCATCGGAGGCCTTCCCACCAACCCATAGGACCGATACAATCGCCGACCAGAACGAACCAGAATTTGGCGACTGGTCAATCCGCCTTGGCGCCGGCTTCCGACGTGAGGGGGAGCTGATGGAGAGATGGAATTCGTCGAAAGGGTCGACTCGGCGTCGGTAACGTGCGGCACCGTCCGCCAAACTGGCGTACCTCTCTGTCACCTTGATTGCGGCTGCGTTGGGGTTCGCCGCGGTTGGCGGAGCGAGCCGTATATGCTCAACGCGACGGATGCCGATGTATCATCTTCGAAGAGTCGGATTGACCAGGCTCCAAGTTTTGGTCTGTTCTGATCGTAGATTGTATCGGTCCTATGGGTTGGTGAGAAGGCCTCCAATGGCTGCAATGGATTGCATGCAGCCCTCCACGTCCAGGGCGAGGCCCAAGATGAGTTGGCGTCGGCTTCCGACGTGTGGGGAAGCCGATGGATACATGGAATTCATCGAAAGCGTCGACTCGGCGTCGGTAACGTGCGGCACCGTCCGCCAAAGTGGCGTACCTCTCTGCCACCTCGATTGCGTCGACACGGCTTCGGCAACCTGCTTCGCCGTCCGCCAAAGTGGCGTACCTCGCTGCAACCTCGATTGCGTCTGCGCTGGTGTTCGCTCCGGCTGGGGAAGGGTGTCGTACATGCTGAACGCGACGGGTGCCGATGTATCATCTTCGAAGAGGCGGATTGACCACGCACCGGATTCTGGTTCGTTCTGGTCGGAGACTGTATTGGTCCTATGGGTTCGTGGGAAGCTCGCAGGCGGCGGTAACGGCTTGCACGTGGTGTGGCACGTCTGGCGAGAGACTCACAACGCATAGGCACCGACATCGGAGGTGTGTGGGAGACGATCGATCGAAGGAATTCGGCGGGAGGGCCGACTCGGCTCCGATGTCGGTGCCTATGCGTCGTAAGTCTCTCGCCAGACGTGCCACACCACGTGCAAACCATTGCCGCCGTCTGCGAGCTTCCCACCAACTCCTGGGACCAATACAGTCTCCGACCAGAACGAACCAGAATCCGGTGCCTGGTCAATTCGCCTCTTCGAAGATGATACATCGGCACCCGTCGCGTTCAGCATGTACAACACCCTTCCCCAGCCGCAGCGAGCGGGGCTATTGCAAAATGAGTTGGTGAGGCTCGTAGTGGCTTAGACAGAGTCGAGGACCCGAATTCTTCGGTCGCTGGGGTTAGCCTTTTTAGAGCGGGTGCAGGTGTTACGCCGCCTACCATGGCACGCCGTAACGTGTATTACCATGCTGACAACGCCGATGGTGTCTTTGGAGCGGCGGGGTATTGAAAAATGAGTTGGTGAGGCTCGTAGTGGCTTAGACAGAGTCGAGGACCCGAATTCTTCGGTCGCTGGGGTTAAGCACTTTAGAGCGGGTGCAGGTGTTACGCCGCCTACCATGGCACGCCGGAACGTGTATTACCAAGCTGACAACGCCGATCGTGTGGATGGAGCGACGGGGTATTGAAAAATGAGTTGGTGAGGCTCGTAGTGGCCTAGACGGAGTACAGGACCCGAAATCTGCGGTCGCGGGGGTTACGAATGTTTACGAGTGACGTGTAGATTGTTTGGTGGTATGAGTTGAAGTGTGTGTGGGGGAATATGAGGTGGATGGTGGAATAAGGTGGTTGTGATGAGTTGAAGGGAAGTTGGAGATGAAGTGTAGTAGTGGGATGAAGTAAATGTTGGTGGTGGTTGATGCAGAAGGATAGAAATGGTGAGAGAAATGGTAGGGTTGGTGTTGAAGTAAGTAGATGTTGTTGTTGAATGGTGATATGAGGGGTGGAGTCAGGCCTCCGAAAATACTATTCCATATCCAATATTTATGGTAGTGGATCTCCATAATTATTTATTATTGTGTTTTGCATTTCCTCTATTTTATGGAATTTCTTCAAAATTATGGTAAATATTACTCGATGTGTGCAACCCAGTGAAAACGAGTTTTGACCAATCACAGTCCCATACTTCGAGCCTTTTTAGCCAATCACTGGGACTGTGACTGCTGGCCACCCACTCCTCGCGCTTCTGGTTTGACTTGAGCTACGTATAGCATGCAAAACCCAGTGAAAACGAGTTTTGACCAATCACAGTCCCATACCTCGAGCCTTTTTAGCCAATCACTGGGACTGTGACTGCTGGCCACCCACTCCTCGTGCTTCTAATTTCACTTGAGCGAAGTATAACATGCAAAACCAAGTGTGATAGCTATGTGAATTCGAGGACATACCATTGCAAAATTGACCATGACGCCGACAGTTCCAACCAATAAAGAGATCTGCCAGGCCTTTTTCTCTGAGAAGACGGCACCCTATTTTGAGTGCCGCTATTGTGGCAAGATCCGGAAGCAGAACGTTTCGAGTGGCTACTCCAATCTCATGAGCCATCTCCACGACAAGCACCCACAGTTCCTAGAAGACTTCGCGGACTACGAGGCTGACGGCTCGCTTTCATTGGACAGTTTCGGCTTCGTTAGTGACAAGGCAACGATTATCTACCAATGGATGGCCTGGATTGTGGAGAGAAACCTACCCCTGTCTGAAGTTGACAATGAGGCGACACGCACGATGGCCAAGTGGAGCCCAATTTCTTCCGCGACACTGAAGAAGTACATGCTGTGCGTGGAGAAGGAGGTCGAAGGGGGGGATCACTGCAGAGCTGCCTTACCGCATAGGACTGATTTTCGACGGGTGGGCATCGGGCACGACTTACTACGTAGCTGTGTACGCGGTGTACACTGTCGGTGAGCTGTGCATGCAGCCACTTATTGCTCTGGCACCTCTGCTGGAGGAAAGTGACTTTGGTGCTGCATCTCACGTCGATTTCATCGACGAGACGCTGGCGGTGTACGGCAAGACGCGATCATGTTTGATGTTTCTCGTGGGCGACAATTGTGCGACGAACCAAGCCATCGCCACAAGGATGGCTGTCCCCCTCATCGGTTGTGCGTCGCATCGTTTAATTTGGCTGTGCAACAGTTTCTCACTAAGTACGACACACTGCTCGACCAAGTCAACGAGCTCATGACTCACCTCCGTACGAAGAAAAACGCCGGACACCTGCGTAAACTGACGGAGTTGCGTGCTGTCAAGCGCAACAAGACCCGCTGGTCTTCCACGTTCAGTATGGTACGCAGGTATCTCCAAATTAAGGACGAGATTCGTCAAGTTGAAGCGGTGGACGAGTGGGTGCCGCGAGCTGCTGCCAACCGGAAGCTAGCCAAGTTGTTTGAGCAGCTTCGAGATTTTGAGTCAATCACGAAGAAGCTGCAGGAGGAGACCATCACTCTCGCCGACGTTCGGGTCCTTTTCGACGGAGTTGTCATCCGCACGATCGTGCACTCGCCTGAGTTCGAGAATGCAGTTATCACGGTAAGAGTGTAGTATCTTTGTTAACCAATCTTTACTTACTAACACTGTTTTGCGCTCGTAGGTTTCCCAAGGCGGCGTGGTGGAAGGCGATGAAGCCCTCGCGATTAGCGAGTTCGAACTGGAGTCCGAGTCGCCTCCGCTTGCCCGACATCAAACCGACAACCTGCGACCGTCTGACTTTGCGGCAACGCTACTCCATGCCGGAAGCAAGCGCTCTTCGTCGGAGCTGGACACGGTCGTGTACGATCCGCTGTTGTACCGCATTCCTCCGACCAGTAATCTCTGCGAGAGATTGTTCTCGCAGTCGAAGCTCGTGTTGACGCCACAACGAAGCAGCCTACTGCCACTCAACTTCGAAATGATCATGTTTTTGAAGGCAAACCGATCTCTTTGGGGACGCCGCACTGTTGCAAGTGCTGTCGCGAAAGCAAGTAGTGAGCAGGCTGCTTCGCAGTAATAGTTTCTATTGCCAATATATTATTATTGCATCTTTCGAGACTCAGTAATTTATTAGTGCTCTTTCGAAGTCACCATACAATATAAATATATATCTTAGGGGCACTAGATATATTACACCCCGGATGAACGTTCATCCGCGGCCCCCAAGGCCCCCAGAAACCCCTCCAAGTTTAGGCATCCGGGCCTCCTGCTACGTCTATCCGGCCCCTTCGAACCCAATTTAACGTATTTTGGGTGGAATTATATGTTATTTTAGATGACCACCAACCCTGAAATACTTGATAAACGAATCTGAGCAACCTTTCTGTTCCAATAATTATCTTGGGTTAGCACCGACTATCAACAGTCAAAACGGCGTTGTGGTGACTGCATATCGTGAACGCCTTGAACTTCCTATTTTTCACGCATTTTGTGTTATCAATTTTTACGCAGTTCAGCGGACAAGTGGCATGTGCCCCGACCAGCACCTTCAGCACCCATATGCTAGGCGTGAGCTCGGCCATCGAGCGTCTGCAGCGACTGCAGACGGGAAAGGATACGTAGGTATCCTCGCACGAGGACACAGTTTAGCTTGCAGATGGCGGACGTGGGGGACAGTAGCGCGCCACGCGCGCTCTTGGTGGTGCTCGTTGCACCAAGGACTAGGACCCCACCGGCGGCATGTGGAGCGCATCCTGCGTCAGACCCGGCTGCAAGACGGGCCTCTTCACGTCGTCCCACCTCATGTCACCCTGCGAGCACTTCCGCATGAAGTTCAAGGCGTTCACGATGAAAGGCAGGCGCATGACGTCTTCAGCGCCACCTCAACGCCGTGCGTGACGGACTCGAGCGCACGCAGGGCCAGAACGGACCGTACCCGCCCAAGGCCTGGTTCTTCCGCTTCCTCACGTCCATGGCGCTGCGCCTCTGCTCGGGCGAGCAGGTACAAGTGGTTCACGTCCACTGAAGCTACGTCTGCGGCGCCGTCGAGTACGTCGGAGATGGAGGCCGAAGCGCACTCTGGTTAGGGGGGAGAAGGTCGAGGCACAGACGGAGGCCATTGAGCGCAAGGAGAAGCAGCAGGACGTCGACGTTAACGTTGAGGTTGAGCCCGTTGCCAAGGAAGAGCCGACTGCCGAGAAGCAGGAGGAGGTGGCCGAAAAGCTCGAGGTTGTGGCCCAGCAGGCGGTGATTGGTGAGCGCATTATCTACACGATCAAGCAGCTGCTGGAGATGGAGGCGGAGGTTGAGCAGTGCCCCATCCCGGAGGGCATCAAGGGCATGGTGGTGGCCGCGGACAAGACGACCAAGGCTCTGTCTGCCCCGCCTCCAGAGGTGCTTGCGAAGGGCATGCGTCGTAACGACTCATCCCGGTCCCTGGGCCGTCACGGCAGCAGCGTCAACTTTAACGAGGGCGGCCGCGGAGGCCGTGGCGGTCGTGGCCACCACCACGACACGGCGCCTGCTCTGGAGGACTGCGCGTCGCTGGACATCAGCGAGGAGACCCGCTGGAAGCCGACGCACTCCAAGTTCCGCCTGGACGAGTCCCTGGAGACGACGGAGGTGTCTTTGATGGAGCCAAGTCCATCCTGAACCAGCTGTCGATCGAAAAGTTCGACAAGCTGTCGGACCAACTCATCGAGGTGGCCGTGCGGAACCTGACCGTTCTCACGGGCGTCATTGAGATGGTGATCGCCAAGGCCCAGATGGAGTGGCACTTCTGCACGATGTACGCCGAGCTGTGCGCCAAGATCGCGCAGAGCCATGCCCGCCATCACGCTGGAGGGCAAGGAGGTGGTCACGGAAGCACACAAGCTGTTCCGCAAGCTGCTGCTGCAGCGGTGCCAGAAGGAGTTCGAGGCCAAGCCCGACGTCGAGGGCCTCGAGGAGCTCCCGGAGGACGAGCAGCGCGCAGAAGGAGCTGATCATGAAGCGCGCGTCGCTCGGCCACATCCCCTTCGTCGGCGAGCTGCTCAAGCAGTGCGTGCTGAGCTCGCGCATCATACACGAGTGCGTTAGCATCCTGTTCGGCAAGATCGCGGCGCCCGACGAGGAGTCGCTCGAGTGTCTGTGCAACATCTCGGCCAGGCGCTAGAGGCCAACGTGCGCGAGAAGGCCGAGCGGGACCACATCAACGGCTACTACGTGACCATCAAGAAGCTGAGCGGCGAGTCCAAGCTGCTGTGCACGCGTATGCGCTTCATGCGGTAGGATCTGCTGGAGCTGCGCTCCAACCCCTGGTTGCACGCAGTAAGGAGACCCAGGCCATGACGATCGCCGAGGTCCACGCCGAGGTGTCGCGCGAAGCCAAGGAGAAGGAAGCTCCGCCAAGTCTGGCGGCCACGCGCGTCTGCAGCACAGCCACTCCATGAAGTCCACAGGATCCGTCGGCTCGAACGACCGGCGGCGCCTCGGCGGCCTGAAAGGCCCGTGCGACGGCTTCCCCGTCCAGCAGGTGCAGCAACGCGCCGACTGGGGACGCCTACGAGTGGGAAACCGTGACGGGCGGCGCGCGGCCGAAGGGCCTGAAGCACCGTCCCTGCTCCTTCGTCCGGCGGGCCTCGTCACCCGAGCGGGACGCGTCTCAGCGGCAACGCTTTTGCCTCTCTGAGCGGCAAGGAGTCTGGCCGCAAGGAGCGTGTTCGCAGCAACAGCTCGTCGTCTACGTCGCCTCGCTCTTCGCGTAGCCGTGAGGACTTGCAGCGCAATATACCTCGAGGTTCCCCATGTGTGTGAACTCCTCGCTAGAAGACCCGGTCTGCATCCCAGAGGTTGCAACCGTTTCCTGGAAAAGTCCGAGGAAGTCGGCGACGCTCAGGTTCAGCGCAGCCTCGCGAACCACACGGCCAACGTCCACATCTCCGTGACGGGCATGAGCAAGAACTACTTCGAGACGCAGCGGCTATACAACTACGTGACGCCCAAGAGCTTCCTGGAGCTCGTCATCTTCTACGAGATGCTGCTCAGGCAGCGCAAAGAGGACATCCAGCGCCAGATCTCCCGTCTGGACGATGGCCTCTCAACGCTGCACAAGACGTCGGTCGATGGTCGAGCTGCAGGTGGACCTCAAGCACACGCTGATCAAAGTGGCCGAGAAATAGGCGTCCACGGACCAGCTGCTCGAGCAAATGGGGCGTGACAAGGCAGGCGCGGAGGTGCAGAAGGACAACGTCGACAAGGAGAAGCTCAAGGCTGAAGCGGCCAGTGCAGCAGCCGCAGAGCTGGCAGGCGAGGCGGAGAAGGAGCTGAGTCAGGCCAAGCCGGCCATGGTCACCGCCGCTGCAGCCGTCGATGCCTGTCAAAGCCCGCCATCACGGAGCTCAAGAGCTTTCCCAAGCCGCCGACCAGCGTGGGCAACGTGACCAAGGCGTGATTGTTCTGGTGTAGAACGAGTGCAAGAACCACAAATCAACCGCGCCAAGATGATATGAACAAGGCGGACGCGTTCCTGGATGCGCTCAAGGTCTTCAAGGGCAAAGACATCCCCGAGGCCGGCATCGTGTCCGCCGAGGTTGAAGGAGGGCACGATCGCGCGCGTGCACCGCATCATCGAGCTGTACAGGATGGCCGGCATCGAGAGGAATTGCGTCTTAATCGCTGCCAGTAACAAACTGCTGGCGGAGGGCGTCGCTTTCAACACTACGATCTCTTCTGCTTAAACAAAAGGGAGAAGAAACCCGAGCCGCCGTCCACGCTGGCGCTGCGCTTCGCGGCGTTGAAGCTGCTGCTGGACAAGCTCCTGTTGTCGGTGAGCAGCGGACGTGCGGCCAAGACCAGCGAACTTAGTTGAACCCACTCCTGGAGGGATCACCACTGGTGCAGTAGAGGGAGGGTGACAAGCACCAACTCGACATGCATATACTACTTAGTACGATCTTACAGCTCGTTGACTTCAATAGATTTGCATGGACGTGAGTGAAGCTGTGCTTGATGATGTTGGCGTACGATAATTGCTTGACTATGACCAAGATTTTCTACGTGAGCAACTTCTGTGACGTCGATCATTGCGTGGCCTCGTTCGTGTAAGAGCAACCGGAGTGACGATCGTGGCGCTTGCGTGACAAACTCCGTCTGCTTTGAGCTTAGCCATCCTCGCCTCGGCCATGTGGGGGCACCACGAGAAGAGCGCGGGTTGCGCGAAGTCCGTCACGTTCGAATCTGAGGAATCAATACCAACCGTCCGTGAAGCGACAGAGATCCAACTGAAAGGAAGCGGCGAGCTGCCACGTCGTTCACCTTCATTCCGTCTATCGCGCTTCTTAAATTCATCTCCATCCCGACGCCAGCTACACCCTCGATCCTCTCGCGGTGATGCCTCTTATACATATTAGCATCACCATCCTCGTCATGTCGCGGCTTCTTGGCTTTCTTCATCTCCTTTATATCTCTCTTCTTCTATTTCTTCTCCTGCGTCTTCACCTTTTTCCTCAAGGTTTGCGCCATTTTCTTTCTCAGGATCGTCGCCATCACCCGACGACCCGGAATCCAGCTCGCCACAGTTCTCGATCACCACGGTCTGAATGGATGCCGGCTTGTCATTGACCACCGTCTCCACGTTCTTCATCTTTCTTACGACGTCCATGCCGCTCGAAACATCCCCGAACGCCATGCTCTGCCGTCCAGGTGCGGCGTCGGCGCCGTCGTGATGAAAAACTGGCTCCCGTTTTTTTTTCTCGGCGTTGGCCGTGGACTGCCTTGGAGCGGCGGTACCTGGACTCCGCATTCTCAAACTCTCCAACTGTGCCTCTCTTGCGCTGCGAGAAGTCCCCGCCCTGCAGCATGAAGCCAAGGCGCTGCTCTACCGCAAAGTATCGATCACGCCGAGGAACGATACTTTGCGGTAGAGCAGCGCCTTGCCCGTGGTGCGCCCGAGCCCGCGCTCGCCCGTACACAGCGGCCGGAAGTTCTCCGTCGTCTTGGGCAACCCTGCGTACATCCGGATCTCCACACGGCCCACGCGCGAGCCGCCGATGGACACATCCAAGTACGCTTGTGTCGCATTCTGGGCAGATGGCTAATTACTGGTCACAAAATGAGACACAAATATTGACCAATTATGATTTGGACGAAACACCGACCGACACCGCCGAGCGGAAGATGATTGAGTACTGATTTACCGAGTCGGTGCGGCGCCTAACACGCTGTTGGACGTTCCGTTGCGGAATCAATTCATGCAAGCTGAGCGGCCAGGTGTCGGCGCGCGACCTGCCGGCGCACAAGCGCCTCAAAATGCGGTGCGTACGCTGTTGATGATAGGCTGGTTGAGAGACATAGAAAACAGACAGGGAGGTGGAGCTGCATTCAGGTGGGCCAGGACATGGCCAACGAAGTGGAGCTGCTGGACCTGCGCGAGAAGTTGGAGCGCATGGAGGAGAAGTACGAGCGGGAGAAGGTTCGCAAGCAAACACTGCGCTCCTTGGAGAAGGATACAAGAGCTGCGAGTAGCACCCATTCTAGCGCACTTTTGACTGTCGCGCCTCTCACAAGCTTGAGCCCCCCCCCTCCCCGCCGCCGACGTAGGTAGCCTGTGCCTTGACATACTCGCCGGCCTAATCAGCATGCGGTTACCCCTTGGTTTCCGTTCTCAAAGCGGCGCGCACGGGCCTTTGTCCTTCAAGACATGACTGGCTGGATCCGTTGGTGTACACAAGCTCGCAGCTCGAGGAGCTCACAGCGGAGCAGTCGAGGAAACAGGCCGACATGGAGCAGGCGATCGAGCAGGAGGTGCAGAACAGGAGCCAGAGGGTGTCGCGGCCATGGAGAAGCAGATCAGCATTGTACAAACAGGCCAAGGAGCTTGAGTGCGAGCGCGAGGTGCAGCGACGGGTGTCGGAGCACCTGGACAACCCCCGGCTCAGTCGCGCAGCTCCCCGTGTACGGCCTGCACCAGAGCAACAGCGTCGGCAGCTTCCGGGATAGCTACACATCTCGGGCACCATCAAGGAGGAAGGCACGCCGTACGAGAAGCTGCTGCACCCGAGACGATCGCGCAAGCGGCTGGTGCAGATGAAGGAGCGAGTGGAGGCAGAAACGCGAGACTGGAACAGTTCCGCGAGCTCATTCGCCACACGGAGATGCGCGTGACGCATACGCAGGGCGTGGACGGCGTGCTGTCCCCGGACCAGCTGGATCAGGCCAAGGACAAGCTGGAGGAGCTGGCGGACCCGCTGCTGCCGGCGTCGCTGCTGCAGTTGCCGCCGTCGGAGCTCATCGAGCTCATCTGCGTGCTGCGCCAGAACGGACGCGAGAGGACAAGAAAAATAGAGGAGGCCAAGAGCCTCGTTTCCGCTGCGATCGAAGCGTGCGAGGACGCCGAGGCCACGGCGCGTGGAGCTGACGCTCATGCTGGACGCCAGGTTAGTCCGCGACGAGCACAAGTTGTTACGGCAGGCGCGCAAGCTCTCGGCCGCCGACGAGTCTGATACGCGCGCGAGTCGCGCGAGATCCGCGGCATCAGCGCGGGGTCGGCCGACTGGCAGTTCGGCACGCCGGCGTCCTCGTCGCTGCTCGAGTGAGACAGTGCGAGTTGTTGTTCGTGCGTCGGTCGTAACGCGTCGGGAGGCTCGCTGTGAGCTGCACAGGCAGCTACGCCAGTGTAATATAACCCTTATTCAAAGTTCCGAGAATCCCATGTTCATCCGCTGCGTTTTCTGAGTTGTCTTCAACTTCAGTTATCTCCACTGATTGGCTGAAACTCGCTGGTCTCCCAGGAATGGCTCCAATCACTTCATTATTCAATCAGATCATCATGACGGAGAGCATCCTGCTGGCCATGGCGCGCGAGCACTCGGAGCAGTTCGCGGCCGGACCATCAAGTCGCAGTGGGACTACTTGGGTTCAGCGTCAAGCTGGCGCTGGCGCGTTGGACGGCGCTGCGCATGGCCGTAGTGGGGCGGCGGGGACACGCGCCGCAAGTACGAGATCCTGCACGTGTTGAAGTACAACAAGGCCGTGTACGCCGACGCCATGGCCGACAACATCGGCGGCTACGTCAAGTCGAGTCGTCGGCTCTGCGAGGACGGCAGCGTCGAGGAGCTCGCGGAGCTGCTCACGGTGCTGGTGGAAGACTGCAAGACCACCAGCTACGACCACGTCAAGGCCATGCACGACCAGGTGCACTCGCTGTTCCACATCGACCTCAAGAAGGCCAAGATCAAGACGCAGGACGATGGCGTCGGCCTGGCCGACCAGGCGCTCGGAGCCATCAGCGAGGAGGCTGGCGCAGGAAGATCTACGCGCGAGACACGCGCGCCACGAAGGACGGCGTGTTGCGCGCGGCCTCAGCGTCCTTGCGCACCTTCTTCTCCGTCTTGAGCTCGATGGCGCCGTGCTTGGAGCTGGCGCACACCACGAACATGAAGACCATGATGAGCAGACACAGGCTGGCGAAGATCAAGTGGCTGATGGCGAACGACGGCTCGGCCACGTAGACCGCAGCCTGGACAGCGTAGTACACGAAATACAATATGATGTATCTTCCGTTCGGTACGAAGTGAACACCTCGATCGAAGTGAGCCACGTGCCGCACGTGAGACTCAACGCGCCGCTGGTAAACACCACAAACTCCATGATCTGGGTGATCACACTGTTTTCCTGATCGGCGAGACTCAGAGCACCACACGCAACCGAAAGAGCCGCCACGGACGGAAGCACGTCTTTGAAAATCGTTTTTCGCCGCATGTTTTCCACCGTGAGCAGACTCATCACAGCGCCCACAAACGTCATGACGCCGTAGTACATCTTCCACTTGGATGTCTGAGCGCCCGTTCGTCTGGCGAGACGGCTGGACGTGTTTACGGTTCAGCAACGCACCAGATGTAAACAGACCGAATGTTGCCTGCAGCAGCACCACCGCCGGAATACGGAACGGTACATACACGCGGCCGTTCTTAACCACGAACAGGTCCTTCAGCTCGTTTACTTCTTCCGTCATATCGTGGCGCTGACGCAGGCGTGCCAGCGCTGCTTCAGCCGCCTTGATGTCGTTCTTACGACGGTACTCCCAGTAGTGGCTTTCCAGAAGGAAGAACATGCTTCGCACGAGCAGCACTAGCGGGATGATGCCGAAGACAAGCTGCCACTGCCAGTCATGATACGGCGAGTTGCCCCAGTTCTCCGACATGATGGTGGCGTTGATGTTGTTGATCAACACCGCCTCGATCAGGTAGCCCAGGGGCAGCACTCGTAAGGAAAATGAGCACACCATTGCCCTTCCAGCCCTGCATACAGATCTCGAAGTTGTACAGAGGGCACACGAGCGAGAGCATGGCGATACCCGCCGACGCCAAGCAGATGCCAATCCGCACCATCGACCTCAACTCCAACCACACCAGACCACAACCAGCGAAGGTCACCCAACACGAAACCTCAATCGTCCGCGGCGTCCGATCACATGTGAAAGGCCGCCACTTAAGATGACGCCAACAGCAACGGCAGCAGCGGCGTACACCTTGATCGTCTTCAAATCCAATGCGCCGTCAAGCGTCTCGTTGTTAAAGTAAATCAACGACTCGCTCACAAAGTTGTCCGATGAAAAGTTGACGTAGTCCAGCGAGAAGATGAGGCACGTCAACCAGTCGTAAGTCCAGCCACCGAGGCCACTCAAGATCACGCTCAACTAGCCAGCAAACTAACTGCAGAGCTCAGGGCACGTGAGATGCCGCCGTTATACATCATACGCGTCTGGATCGCCTTCACAAACGAGAAGGCCGACAGCACCAGCAGCGGAACTGCCACAAACATTCCAATAATTACATCAAAGAAGAATGCATGTTCGCGAACGAGCCCCACTTTGCAAAGGCAACCGAAAATTCCGTGCAGGAGCTGCAAGTAGTGAAGAAGCGGAAATATGCCAGTGAAAATGAACACCGTCAGGGAGAACGACTTGGTTGTGTCCTAATCCTCCATGAAGCCCATGACGAACGGCGCCATGCCAATGATTATCACCACCATCAGCACGGACATAATACCACGCGGAACGCGAGCCTTGTTCGCAAGCCCATTCCGAGGCCCAGCGAGGCCTCAGCGAGATCATCCAGGTAGTTCGTCGTGATAATAGCAGACTCCTCAGACTCCTCGATCTTTTGGTGCAGCACGGTGTGCACGTTGCCGTAAGCGTAAGCAAACACACACAGCACCACCAGCGCGGTACAGATGTAGACGCCCATGTGGCCGCATAACATCGAGGTCAGCCGGAAGAAATCCATCCCAGCACCCATCCGGTGCGAGTCGCAGCAGAGTAAACTTTCAGCGCTACCGTTCGACAGCTTGGCCTCGAAAGCGTTGCTCTGACTCAACACTCAAGATCATATCATGACCCTTGCCGCACTGCATGAATTCGTGGTGAGTGACAAGTCCACCACAAAGTACCTAAAGCCAGCAAACACATCCGCAGACAGATTGATACCTTTGCTGGCCTTCGGCACACCACCATTGGACATGACATACGCCTTTTCAAAGACATTGAGGCGAGCGTAGTGCATGCGACTTTGGAGGGGGGTCGCCAACACGCGCTGTGTCAAACTCACGAACGCCAGCTTTTGAAGTGCGCCAACGACGATGCTCGACCCGTGAAAATGTGTTCCTTCATACCGATGACGGCAACATCCTTGCCATTTTCTGTTGCTATTGCCAGGAAATTCGGGATCTTCGAAGTTGTGCTCCTGGTTCAAATCGATGCTCTGGACTTACTCTCCACGCGTGAAGGGAAGGCCAATGCTATGTTCTCAGGCTCTCCCTCACCAACCAGCGGGCTGCCAGGCAGCTCGTAACGACAAACCTGGACAAATTCATCGCCGTCATACTTGATCAGTGCACAGACAAAACGAGGATCTGAGCCGCTGCGCGGGTGGGCGAACGGTGTCGACGTCGACTGGTCGATGTCACTAGCACGAGAGTTTCCCGCAGCAAGCTGGTCGGCGTAAATCTAGCAACTCGTCACGTACGAGAACGTGAGGCCAGCGATACGATCCATGTGCTTAGTCTTCTCCAAGTGATAGGTTCTCGTCCAAGCGGACCTCCAGTTAGCGCCGCATCTTCGAAGCATCTTCGTATATCATCATACCGTGCACGGTGCGTGCCAACGTCTGGCCACGCATAGATGCCCAGAGCCGCACCGGTGTCGGCGTCTCACCGAGCGCCTCATCCATGGAAGTCACACCGACACGCTCAAGGAAGTTGCCCCACTCATCGTCGTGGAAAGTAATCAGGTACTTCAGAATGCAGAGATCACGGCCCTTTTGCTCCACCTTGCGGGAAAGCGGGTTCGAATTCACTCGCCCGTTCAATTCATCGACCGAGAACAACACTGTCTCGTTGTAGTACGGCGTGACCACAGAGAACGACTTCATGGCAGCAATTGAGCCGATTGTCGGAATTCGCATGTGTAGAGAGTTCAAGAAGAAACTCATGCGACGCTGGGCCTCGGGGCAGCGGGGCAGCGCATCGGCAGCATCCAAAGTCAGCAAGAAGAAGAGTCGCGTCGATAGCGACACGACGCTCTCGTTCGAGCTCGGAGAAGTCGTGCGCGTGGGCGAATTAGAGTCGCGCTGGCTGATGCGGTCCGCAAAGACTGACAGCAGCAGTTCCTTTGAAAAGCAAGGTCTGGCGTCATCTTCGCGAACGCAGACTTGCGCAGCTTTTCCGCCATCCATTCCTCCTCCAGCATAAATCTCTTTAACAAAGCATCCACACGCTGGACGACAAGGACCTGATCGTGAGGGAAGCCAAAAGCTCCACCGGCAGGCACCACAGTCGGTTCGGGCAAGTCCAAAATGTTTGCAAGCAGGTCAACCACATTCTCGCGCACCAATGAAATATGCGTAAGGTTCACCACGCCACTCAATCTGCCTCCTGACAGGATCCGGTGGAACACACCGCCCAGTTCCGAGTCCTGAGGGCCCAGCAGCTGCCGCAGGATCTGGAACAGAATTTCCACGCAATTGTTGGCACAGCCTAGAACGCCAGCCTTCTTAAGATCTTTGAACAACTGCCCGTCGCTCATGCGCTTGGTCTTTGACTTGGCGGCAATGTCTGCGGCGGTTTGTGCCTGACCGGCGATCAAGAACATGGGCTCTTCGACAGCTCCAGTATCTGAGATCTGGTACTGAAGAATTGCTGTCTCACGGTCGTCGAGCAAGTCAGACAAGCGGAAGCTGCTCATAATTTCATTCCACACGTCGGAAAAGCGCAGTCGGCTGTTGGCCTCAGGGGCAACAGAACTGGATGAAAGCGGGTTGTTGTTAATGGCAAGCTGGCCGCGGGCAGCAGCTGACGCAATATTCTCGTCGAACAGTATGGGCGTTTCCTAAAGGCGCTTCACAAACTCGTTAATGCGAGCCGAGTGGCCAATCTTCAAGCGGAAACCACTCCAGGCGCCCACGATGCGATGGCCAGCCAGATCTGCGAGTCGTAGATGTACACAAGAACCACGGGTGCCCAAATGGCAGCCAGGAACGCGATGTTGTGCTCCGATTCAATGATACCGTTCTCTAGTTGAGCGGTGGAGACGTGTAAATTTCGACGCTGGGTCCAATAAGCGCTTCACCATGAGCTGCAGGTTGAACAAGAACTTGCACACGAAAATAATCGTCCAGAACGCTCCGTAGCCCAAGAAGTTCCCCCAGCTCTGGCCCATTGCGACCAATGTACTGGTCACACGTTCCGTCCAGGGAACTGAGGAAGGCCGATCGCCAGATCACACCGCGGAAGAATATCAGCACGATCGAGACGAGCACGATCGGCACCATGTACACGATGACGAAGATAGGGGCCAACGTGAGCAAGTCACTTGAGCCGATGTCCTTGTACGTCGATGCGTTCACAGCCGTGATGTAGCTGAAGAACACGGTGTGCCACACGAGGCGGATGAACACCGAGACGGTACATGAGGCGGCTGAAGATGCGCGTGCCGTCAATCCAAACGTCCAGCATCACCTTGATCGCCAGCAAGCCGCTGATCGACATAAAGATGGAGTAAAAGGCGTGGCTGCGGATGTCCGAGATGCCCGACGTAAAAAAGTTCGAGTAGAAGATGAATCCGTCCGTATCATCCGGGTCCGAGCGGTACGCCACGTAAGCAATCACCACCAGGATGTGGAGCACCACGAGCAGGAACAAATAGATCCGGAAGAAGGTCAGAATCGGGTTGAAGAAGCTGCGTCGCTCCTTGAACGTCTTGTAGTCGCGTACGTTGACAGCTTCGGCCACATTGAGCTCGTCAAACTTGAGGCACTTGTCAGTCCAAAAGAACTCGTTCACGTCGTCACGTTCTTGTGATCAACACCGGCGCCGTCCTTCTGCGGAGTCACGTCGCGCATCTTGGCCACCACCGAGTAGAGCGGGCGCACGACACGCCCCAGGAAGGTCCCCTCGCGAGCGCTGGGCAGCTTCTCGACACCGTCCACCTTAGCCGCCATATTGTGGTACAGGAAGCAGAGACACTCGGGCATGAAGCGCAGGTTGGCGCTCTCGCCCCAGATGAGCAGGAAGAGCGCGATCTGCCGCTCAGCCGCGTCTGGGTAGGACGCCGTCTCATTTACCTCCCTCGCGGAAAGCCGAATCGGACGAGTCACGCCGCACCGGGAAGGCGGCCGCTCGCGAGTGGTGGTGGTGAACGCGTCCACCATGAGCTGTCGGGCCTTGGCGGTTGCCAGTCGGTCCTTAGAGTCCACGCACACGTCCAACTTGACGACCTTGGTGAATCCAGGTAGAAACGCCATCTACGTCTGGACATCGTAACTGCATGAGTGACTTCTTGATTCTTCCTGTACGCGGTTGCACTGTTTTTCCTGCAGCTCGTCCTCGGTGTAGCGTCTCCGCCAGCGGCCAGATGACGGGAACTAGGTCAGGGAGGCCTCGTAGTGCTCGCGCGCCTCGGCTACGGGCAGCTGATGAGCCTCCTGCGAACGCCAGCCACGCGTCGGTATCCCACTTGTCCTTGGTTATGGCGCCCTGCAGACGCGTAAACTTGGGCGAGCGCTGGCGCTGTAACTGGCTCAGGTCGGCGTCTCCTCCTCTTCGTCGGCATCTTCATCCATCCACGCCTTCTGCAAGGGTTTATAGTAGAGGAAAGGGGTATCAGAGGAAAGATCACACACTGGCCCTTAATGTGAAGGCTTACAGGCGGCGCGGGGGCGCTCGTGGGCGCCGCGATGGGCTCGTCTTCCTCGGAGCTGTCGGATCCCCCCATTACTTGGACACCGAGTTGCCTTTTTAGCGGCACGTAACTATTAGGTTACGAGGTTACTGTTTTAGCGTAACCCTGACGAACCCTGACGAAGGGACACTTCGCTTTGGGATCATGGGGCGCCGAGTGCAGGTTGACTACGCGGCAGTAACGATTTCTGTGGATGCAGAAGGGGATGTTTCAATCACACTAACAATGCGGACGCAGCTCAGCAAAGCTCTCTTGTTACAACGTTGAGTCCTTAGAAGAAAGGAGACTGACACTACGAGCTAAAAGAAAACTCTGCACCTCGTCGCAGCACTTGCGTTCCCTGCATCGTCGCGTCCCTGATGTGCTTCCAACTGTAACTTGCTGTAATCTCTCCAACACGCCGTCCTCCGAATACGTGAAATTCGGAACCTCAATCCTTGTGTTGTTGTCCTGCTCCAGCACGCCGTCCTGCAAAATATTCCTTGCGCTTCATTTCACGTGGAGTGAGTGCCGTGATAGGAACCATGCCCATGAGCGTCTTCATCTTTGCAAATCTTGGAAGAGCCAACGATTTAGTCAAAGCGTCCGCAGGATTGTCAGCTCCAGACACCTTGTACAGCGTCACGTTTCCTTTCTTGACTTGATCTCTGACATAGTGGTAGCGTAGCTCGATATGACGCGTACGTCGGCTATACGTTGGATTGGCAGCCAGGGCAATCGCCGATCTGCTTCAGCTGTGGACTGCGCAACCACTGACTGTCTACGAGCCGACCAAGACACCGGACCACCGGCTACAGTCAGTACAAAACCCGAGATGCTCTTCCTAGTATCTGGGCAATTCGCCCAGTCAGCGTCACAAAATCCCTCAATCTTGACAGTTTCAGTCATGACGTCTGCCTTCTTCTGGTCGAAAAATATCCCATGGTCTTTAGTAGCAGCAATAAATCGTAGGACCCGTTTGACCGCTCCGCAGTGTTTGTCCGTAGGCTTGGATACAAATCGGCTAAGTTGTCCAACAACATAGGCTAGATCTGGTCGGGTCGTAGTAGCAAGATACATCAAACTCCCGACGGCAGCTCGGTAGTCGAACGAAACGTCCGTTTTATCATCCTCATTCGCCGCTTGAAGTTTGATTGACGTCTCCATGGGTGTACAGCAGCCTTGGGCGTCAGAAAACCCGAATCTATCCAGACTCTGCTGTGAATACTTTGCCTGGTGAAGTTTAATTCCCTTTTCGTCAATTTCAATTTTAATGCCAAGAAAATCGTGCAAAACACCTTGATCCTTGATTCCAAAGGATTGGTCCAGCTTCTGGAACATCGAAATCTTAAATTGCTCGTCATTTGACGCCAAAATGATGTCGTCAACGTACAGCAGCAGCATCGCTCTCACGCCGTCCTTGTGGTACACATACATACACGGCTCGGTCGTGCACTGAGTGAATCCTTCATTTCTCAACCACTCAGTTATCAACTCGTTCCACTCCCGACCCGACTGGTGTAAACCATAAAGTGCTCGTTTCACCTTCCACATCATTCCTTTTGGACACGGAAATCCGGGGATGTTCCTGACGTAGTGTACGATCTTCAGCAGAGCGTTGAGATACGCTGTGTTGACATCACATTGGTACGGCGTCAGCTTGAAAATCATACACAGAGCTAGGAAGAGTCTGAGAGATGCCATCCTCGCCACCGGCGAAAATGTATCAGTGAAATCGATCCCTCGTTCCTGCATATTACCGAGAGCCACTAGACGAGATCGAAAGCGCATAATACACCCCAGTAAGTCGGTTTTCAGCTGATATCTCCACATGGTTTGTAGAGCTTTCTTTCCTTCAGGGATTTCTGCTTCAGGTACAAATTCCAGCACGTCCTTGTCCTCCATGGCGGTCATCTCCTTCTCCATCTCCTTCCACCATTCTTTGTGTTGAGGAGACGTCTTCACATCTCTGATCGATCTTGGGAGACGAACTTCAGATTCGTGCCATCTTCGGCCCTCGCTAGGACTCTCTGATCGCATCATTTCCGCAAAAGTAGCGTATACTTCCGCAATACTCTCGTCTCCACAATCATCGACAGTTGACTGCTGACTTTGTACTCCTCTTTCATTATCTAGCATGTCTGCAAGTACAGCATCCACATTAAACTCATCGTGACCATCAGGTGCGTACTCAACCAGTCGCCGTTTTTCCTTCCGTTTTACTTGTCCACAAAAAACTTGTGTTTCCGGCAGTGATTCTCCATAGAACACACTGTTGGGGTTCCGTTGCACATTTTCAGTCAAATTAGCTCGTTTCTCTGGCGAACGTCTCATGTTCGTCAAATCTGGGGACACTGAATCGCGGAGTGGGGTTTCCACAGCCTCGCTGTTCCTAGTGTCAGCATTTTCACCCTCCAATGTCGAGTTTGTAAACACTGAATCGCGGAGTGGTGTTTCCACAGCCTCGCTGTTCCTAGTGTCCGTCTTTTCGAACTCCCTGAGTTCATTTTCTAGCAACCGCAGCTCCTCGGCAGCACTTTGCCCCTCGAGGAAGCCACGACGCTCAGCATGAGTCTCTGACCCCTCGGGACGCTCCGAGCTCCCGGTAGTCTCTTTTTCATTTGGGATCTGCCGATCTAGCGCAGCTGGTTCAGATCCGATCTCTGGGTTGATGTACGACAGTTCTCCAATTGCTCCTTCACCTTCAACGGTGTGGCGGTCCTTGTAAACGACATCCTCGTTAAATCTGGCGTCTAGTACGTACCCAATTGAGCGAGTGTCCGGATAGTACAATTTACATCCGAGACGGCCTTCTTGGTATCCAAGAACATATCCAACCTTGCAGTTGGCAGCAAACTTCTTCCTTGAGGGCCCGACTTTATTGTGTGCGTACGCTAGGCATCCAAATCGTCGTAGATGATGTAAGTCGGGACGTCTTCCCCACATTGCTTCGTATGGAGTCTTTGCTACTGGCCGAGTATACACCCTGTTCTTGATGTAGACTGCCGTCTGCACTGCATCGACCCAGAACGACATTGGGAATCCGGAGTCAGACATCATGGTTTTCACCATTCCAGTTAGCGTCTGATGAGATCTTTCACACAGGTTCAAATGGGAAGAATGAGGAGGTTTTCTTCCATGCATAATTCCATGCAGCTTGTACCAGTTGTCAATCTCGTCATTCCAGAATTCACCTCCATTGTCCGTGCTTATTTCACTAACACGAGAATCAGGATGCTGCCGATCGTGTGAATGCGTCGAGGATCACCAATACTGCTGAGTAACTCGTTCCGTTGTTTGTCTCTGGGAATAGCAGGTCTGCAAACACCAGTTGGTTTGTTCGGTTGACATCGCGGTCCAGTGATCGAGCGAGCGGTTTTGCCTTCTGTTTACCTAAGTGACACGCTTCACAGTCTCGGAAGTCTCTCGTCTGCAGTTTTAATCCTTCTGCGAGCGACCGATCTGCCATGATCAATACATGCTGCGGACATGTATGTCCCAACCTTTCATGCCATCTCTGCAGTTTAGCTACTCCGTCGTGCAGCGTGAAGTTCACATACGTGTCCGGTCGTTTTGCATCCGTTGACTCACTCAAAAAGTCGTTCTTAGCAGTGACGAAATACATTCCAATGTCGTCGCGGTGCACTTCAAGACTTGGTGTCCCATTCTTTTCCACCGAGTAAACGTGATCATCAGAATCATAGTGAACCTTAAAACCTTGGTCTTCTAGCTTCGACTGTGAAATTAGGTTTTCGTGCCTCTCGGCATAGTAAACCCCCTCCAATTGAAGCGACACAAGTCTGCCGTGGACTTCAAGCCATAGTTCAACCGTTCCTATCCCCTCAGCTTGCGTCCATCCATGGCAACTTCGGATCATCTGCTTTCTGTCTTCCGGCACGTCGTCGTACTGAATGAAGTAGCTCTTGTCCCCCACAAGATGCCGATTCGTGGCACAATCAAAACACCACCTACTAATGGAATACGGCATGTCTTCAATGGCTTCATTTAAAATCGCGTCGTCACGGAAGTCATCATCTCCAGGATGTGGTACCCACACGTCGGTGCGCACGGACTCCGCATCTTGCCCAAATTGTACTTCGTCCCCAGTCAAAAGGTCTTCAGCCTTCGTCGCGGCAGCAGTAAATTTTGCGTGGGTAATACTGCCGTTTTCACCGCGGTCTGGCATTTGGTCCCCTCCGACATCTCTGTTCGGACATTCGAACTTTCGGTGTCTTTTGATGACAGTGGAAGTAAGTACCTTCGGACATGTCCTTCTGTCGCTGTACAGCTTTCTCGTTCATCAATTTCTGTTTCTTTTGATTTTGGGGATTCACTGGATTTGCCGATTGGTCACCGGAAAGCTGCCTCTTCTTACCCAAAATGCTCGGCCCCGCGACGCGCGATCCCAAGCTAGCCGTACGGCTACCCTTCCCACCGGTGTAGTCTGCACTTGATCGTTTTTGTGCTCTCTCCAAAGTTGTATTCTTTTCGAGGGTCAGAATCATGGCCCGAGCGTCAAGCGGTGTAGTCATTTGAGTACCACCAAGTAGCGTCAGCATCTGTAACTGCTGATAGTACTCAAACTGATGCATGGAGCGAACCAAAATGTCCACCATCCAGGCATCGCTGACATCAGCGTCAAGAGCGGCCAATTGCTCTCTTAAAGAGAGTACGTAAGACAAATGGTTCTCCACATCGGCGCCAAATCGACATGAAGCATTCTCCAGTTTCTGCCGAAGTGTCCGTTGGGTGTACAGCTTCGTAGTGGCGTTTTCACGGCCTTCGTATCTCTTGGACAGGTAGTCCCACATCTCCTGACCGGAGTAGAATCTCATCACCTGACGAGCAAGCGTACATGAAAGGGAACTTGAAATCAGCTTGGCCAAAACGATATTCTGCCGGTTGAATCGCGCTTTCTGCTCGTTGCTCCAGTTATCTTGCTCCACCTCAGTCCCGTCACAGATAGCATTTAGCGGCAACTCGTTCTCTTTGACGTCCACGCAAGTCAAATAGAGCAGCATTTGTCGTTTGTAGAGAGGCCAGTCGCGGCCATTCCAATTGACCGGACGACCATCTTTGTTCCACGCAACATCGGGCTCCTTGCTCTTACTCTCCATCCGGGCTTCTCCAGTCCACGTAGTTGGGCTCATAACCCTGTTTCAATCACACTAACAATGCGGACGCAGCTCAGCAAAGCTCTCTTGTTACAACGTTGAGTCCTTAGAAGAAAGGAGACTGACACTACGAGCTAAAAGAAAACTCTGCACCTCGTCGCAGCACTTGCGTTCCCTGCATCGTCGCGTCCCTGATGTGCTTCCAACTGTAACTTGCTGTAATCTCTCCAACAGGGGATGGGAGAAGTTCCGGGTATGGCTGCGTAGTTCAGATGATGGAGCATAACGTTGTGCTGAGAATGGGCGATACTTCATTGCGGGTGGTGGATGCACAAGGGTTTTGCGACGGATCGATCCATGTCCGTCATGAACTGGAGCTGCCACAGAGGCTCACGTTCGCCTGGAGCAAGTCCAGCGCGAGATACGTTATTGTTTGGGGTAGCAAACATAACAATGGAGAAGAGCTACCACGTAAAATTTACGTTGTGGATTTTCAGACCGGAGAAGTGAATGCCAGCCATTTCCACGTTTGAACGAGCAGATAGGGGGCGCCTTTGTCGACACAAGCGGGTAGCAGATTGTGGTGGTGAGAAGAGCATGGCATTAATGTGCTGCAGATTTCTCGGACGTTTTGGAGACGCGCGGGCTATCGGAATGGAGGTTTGTTGAATGATACGGCAGTAGACACACAGCTAGCCAACGCATTCAGCTGCGGGCGATTTATCATCTCGGCGTGATGGGAAATTGCTTTATTTACCTTCGCGCAAAGCAGCGTTTGACTGGTTCCGTAGTTGTAGAGAAGTAGATATTTGATGTGGACGCATGTTGGACTCCTGTGAGTTTCTCATCCAGACAACTGGGAGCTTCTGCCGTCGATTCTGAGCACGGACTGACATTATTTATGACGGACACATGGAAAGATGCACGGTGACGTATCACTTCCAGATCGGCCAATAATTGAGAAATCGTGAGGTGAAATGAATGCCGTTAGGTCATTAAGTTTTGGACGGCGCTTGGATTGAGCAGGACACTGCTTTCGCGATACTACTGGCAAATTGTACATATACGTCAAAAGCACAAGTTCCTTGATTGATATCGTGCGCATTCATGGGATTGCGATTTTACCTTGAATTAGGACAGATGAGCACCGTGCATGCTGGTGATGCGAGGCATGAATGACCGGCTCCGCTGCATCCTTCTGGAAAAGCGATCACGCTGCTTATTTTCCAGTATATTGGCCTGAAGGGGAGCATCAAGCTCAAGGACGTGCTTCGAGCGCTACTCGATTCGCAGTGACAAGCCCTGGATGACTGGAATGGCGTCTGTGGACACGGTGCGTGGCGACATCATGCGATGATTTCAGTTGTTTGCTCTCCTGGATAGTTGCTACATTTTGTACCAGGTCGGAGGCGAGCTTGAGTACGCCTTGGTGGGGATGTGGTTGCGCTGCTGTCGATCGCGCAGAGGTTGCCCACGACTTCGCCGCTCGGCGTAGAACTTGACGCCCAGGTCGGTCACGCACGGCATCTTGGCGAAGCGCATGTCCCGCTGGGGTTCTTGATCACGAGCGGTTTCTCGGCATTCAGGGCACTTCGTGGTGTGGGAGGTGGTGCGCTTCGTGCGGGAGGTTGTAGTTCCCCACGGCGTGGAACTACTGGTCGTCGATCATAGACACAAGCCGATTGAGCCGCGGGGCAGCTATCTGCGCGACCAGGAAGAGAGCAGAGCGGTCGTTGTCGAGCTGCAATGTGCCCGACGACTTGATGAGCTCGACACGACGAGCGTCCTTCTGCACTTCGGGAACGAGGGCGAGCAGGAGGTCAGCGTTGGAGACCTTGGTTGCGTCAAACTCGAACTTGTAGTCTCGATGCGGTCGCTAACGCAACACGCTTCGACGCTGTAATTGAGCTGGGACTTCGTTAGCCCTTCATTCAGGTGGCGTTCAATGTTCCCCAGCACGCGCTGCACTTGAGACTCCGAACTTTTTGACGGACTCCTTGGAATCGTGTTAGTGCCTAGGATGTACCTCAGGTCGACCGCTTGGCAGAACACCTGAAGCTATCGGCTTGCTGCAGAGATTGTCGAGCGTCTTGAGCCAGTCATGACGTCTTATAAAGACCGTATTGACGTCGAGCCCAGAGGAACTGGTGGAAACGCAGTTGGAGGAAGCACAAACTGGTGCGCAGCGGTTGTGTTTACCAGGTCCAGGTCGCTTGTGGCGAGTTCTACACATTGCGCAGCGACCTCTGCGCTGCATGCATCGTAGCCAGCATCGTGCCTTGCCGCGCGTTCACGAATTGCTGCCACCGCACGAGCACTCGTCGAGTCATGTGCGTCTCCTTCTTAGCAACAAAAGACGCGCAGATTTTACGCCAGTAGTGGTGCTTAGCTGCGAGCTGCTGCCATGCAGCCAGCATCTTCTTCGCCTTCGAGCGCAGCAAGAAGTCGTCAAAGCGTGTGGCCACAGCGTGCTTGACTGCCGACTGCCAGAGCTGCACGTGCTTCACAGCACAAAGCGTTGATACAGTCGACGGAGACGCCGAGAGCGACTAAACTCTCACCAGCAACTCACCGCTCTGTCCACACAAGGAGCATAGCTGCACGCGTGCAGCTCTCGGTGTGTTCACGGAGCTCAATCGCTCGCTACGTATGACTAAGCCACCGCTTTTTCAGTCTTAAGCACACGTGGAAGATGGCAGCTTTCTGCAACGCGAGGTCCTTCACGACACGGGTTTTCACATATCTTCTCCATCGTATCCGGACGTCACGACGTCGCTGCTCACCACGCTTGGAGTGTACCTTGTTCACCACCACGCGCTGCCACTGGTGACTCGTTTGCCACGACTTAGCGACTTCCTTCTGACACTAACGCCACGTACGCCAAGCAGACCACCGGCCTGTGCTCCTGAGTGTGCGTACATACCGATCCACTCGCTGTCGTGGCGGATGGCGTTTGAAGACATCTCGGCATTGAGCACGTGGCGCTTCTTGTGGATATCCAAAGCTGCTCATCGAGGAAACTAAAAAAGTACGAGAATGGAAGACCTTGCGAGCGTTGGCGATTCTTTCCTCGACCAGCCATCAATTCAAGTTGCTCCCCATACACTCGTTGAGCTCATCTCGGCTGGGTAGTATATCGAAGAGAAATGCAGTGCACTCGCTTTGCTACTTGAGAAGCGGCCCGCAACGGTAGCTGCACTGTACTGGAATAACTTCAACTACATGCATACAAAGTCGAAGTGAACGAGCGTGTAGTGCGAAGGTCTTCCGAGCGTTTCTTAGAACTGGAACCAACCAAACTGAACCTTCACCTGGAGGCCACGGAGCTGCTCAGGTAATTACGTGCACGGAGACGGCTGGGGCGAGAGCGTTGGGGCTCTGTGCCCTGGTGGCCCCAAGCCACCGCCCGTGTCCTCCGTCTGCCTGCCCTGCCTCCGCAGCCTAGTGTCCTACTAGTAAGCGGGCTACCCTCGGTTCTCGTTCTTGCGGTAGTCACTTGTTGATCGTTCACGTCCAAAAGGTGCAGCGAGACTTGGCTTAGCCGTGTAGAAATTTTCAATTTGTTCTAGTAAACGTAGTAATATTCTGATTTTACGCTACCAGCAAGGCAGGCCTGAAGTCGTCGGTAAGTTTAAACCATATTATTATACTATATGTATTAATATTTCTTCATATTTTAACCCGTTGTCGTGCTGCTAGATTGACTTTACCAAGTCGAACCAAGTAAGATCGATCGAATTCGAAGAAGAGGAGTGTGGCGTTTGATTAAACTATTGCTTTAGTGGACCGGAGAGAAGAGCTTTGGAGGAAGACGCCGGTACGAGATCGACCCGTCGGGAGTCTTTATGAACCCGTATTATACCAGGAAGTACTTGTTATCAGCGGTGGAGCTTTACGAGGAATTCGTGATTTGTCTTGAAATTATTTCAATGCTTGTAGAGCGTGATTTCTGTGATCGGCCGCGTCTTCGAGGCCTTTGACGACGACAACATCATCCCCGCGTTCGGGTTTGGGGACCTGACCACGAAAGGCAATAGCTTGCTTCCCGTTCACTCAAGGCCGCGGGTACCACGGCTTCGAGGAAGTGCTGTAACGCTACAATGAGATCACGCCGACGTTGAAGCTGCCGAACGAAGATACCCGTGAAGCCATCGTGGAAGCGTCCAACTGGCCATTTGTGAGTATCAACCCAGACACTTGAAATGTTTTTTTTAAACCATTTCAAGTGTCTGGGTTGATTATTGAGAGATGGCACTTTGATTGCTTTGTGCAGCGATCATCATGGTCGGCGTTGGCGACGGTCCGTGGGATATGATGGAAGAGTTCGATGACAAGCTGCCAGCCCGCCGCTTTGACAACTTCCAGTTCGTCGAGTACAACTCGGTGATGCAGCTCAACAGAAAGAACCCGAGGCGGGTTTCGCCATCATGGCTCTCATGGAAATTCCTGGTATGTTGCACACTTGCCTTCGACTTTGCAGAGCAGTACAAGACGATTCGGGAGCTTGGAATGATTCAGTAATCCCCCAATTTTCCATACACGTTTTTCATTTACGAGGGATAACGACATTCATTGAGTTTTTTTTTAATTTTGAGCTTTCAATGCTGGCTGCGCATGGGCCACGGGGAACAGCCGTGACAATAAAAGTGCTGGCAGCGATAATTCATCCACGTCCCGAGTTTTCTGGTGCTCGTCTACATGACAAGACCTTGCTGCAGGCAATAGGCGAGTCTCGTGGTGGACTCAAGAAGTGCACTTGGTGCAACTGCTCCAAGATCTTTTGCTTCAAGGCGTCCAGGTGCAACGAGACCGGGTCGTCTTAACCACAGAAGCATCTGGCGCTGGCCCACGAAGCCATAGACGCGGACATCAATGTGCGTGGGGACCTCCCCGACTAGATCCCCAAATGCCGAGATGCCTTTAGTAGTCCGCAGTGTAGCTCCGAACCGTGAGAAACACTAGTAGAAACACACTACTAGTGTTCGCAGTGTAGCTCCGAACCGTGAGAAACACTAGTAGTGTGTTTCTACTAGTGTTTCTCACGGTTCGGAGCTACACTGCGGACTACTAAAAGCACACTACTAGTGTTTCTACTAGTGTTTCTCACGGTTCGGAGCTACACACTACTAGTGTTTCTACTAGTGCTTCTCACGGTTCGGAGCTACACTAGAAACACTAGTAGTGTTTCTCACGGTTCGGAGCTACACTGCTGAAGGTAAAACGAGCCAATCAGAGTGAACCTGTAGGATGCCTTCATTGGACCGTTTTCATCCATTTTACCTGTAGCGTCGGACGCTGTAGGTTGCAGGCATGTGATGCAGGTAGTTGCTGATTGGCCAATTTCATCTCCCGCCGGGACCTGCCATTTCGACACCGGAGCCGTGAGCCTTTCATTCTGCCGCCGGAGCGACCGTCTTCACCGCTCGCCGGCGCCCGTGCAGCCGCAGTATGGGCCGTAGGCTTTGGACTGACGGCGAGGTTCACCTTCTTATCGATTACTTAGGGCGTGACGTTCAAGCATACACGTCAGGCGTCAAAGAGAGGTTCTATGCAAGTGCGAAGCAGCATTTGGACGAGGCTGGCCACAACAAGTCAGCAACCCAGATCAAGACGAAGCTGAGCGAGCTTGAGAGCTCTTACAAAGCGTATAAGATGAAGCTGGCGAAGTCAGGGTTTGGCGTCAAAGCCAGCGACCCTACTAGTATCAAAGGTATGTTGCTTTCGCTGTCCGATATGTGTACCCACTTCACGCCTAACACTTTGTTTTGTAGCTTTGTTAGAAAAAGTGTCCATACTTCTATAAAATCGATGAGGTGCTCGGGTCGCGCCACAATATAACACCTCCCGTCGTTATGGAGCCTGGACGAACAACAGTATTTGATTCATCCACCGCGGCTCTGCCATTCGCTGACGTTCTCGACCGAGAACCGGAGTCATCTTTAGAGCCGGAAACACCAAGCGAGACTGCAGTCACACCAACTCTCCAAGATCGAGCGCTACAGCGCGGTGCAGCTGAACTGCGGCAAATCCCATCTCCTGTTGCCCCACCAAGCGCTCCCAAACGTGGGTTTTCCGCTGTACATCCCTCCAACCTCCACGATGCTTTGATGCAGATCCACCAAGAGAAAAACGAGCGCAGCGAGAAGCGATACAAACGTGAAGACGAGCTGCAAGAGGAGCAACTTGCGTTGCAGAAGATGCAGCTTCAACTTCAACAAGAAGAGCTGCGCCTCCGTGAAAAGAAGATGGACCAGCAATTTACGCTAATGTGTAAAAAGTTAGAGCTGGAGCGACAACGCTTAGAAAAAATGAAGATAAGTAGCCTGCTCGATGAGTTTTGGTTTTTATTTGTTTAAAGGCCGTGCTGCACGATAATGCGGAGATCATCGGATGACAAGAAGTCGTCGGCACCAAGTGAAGTTTCCTCGTCGGATTCGCTGGAACTGTCTTCTTCTTCTTCGACAATGTCAAAATTGCTCTCGTTTAGCTCGATGCAGAGGTTGTGAAGCACGAAACAAACTCGCTGGAGATCGCAATACCGCATGACGACCCCCTTTTCAGCTAGATGAATCGCGTAGAGCGATAGGACAGGAAACCTCCCTTTCAAGATTCCTATGCAGTGCTCAACAGCAATTCGTGCTCTAGCCAGCAAAAAGTTGAAACTCGCGTTCACTCGTTCCAATGCCGATGGGCGTTTGTAAGGGGTGACGATGAAGGGGAAATTCACTCCATAAGCACTGTCACCAAGCAGATATTCACCAGGCTGGAAGTATTTGGCAAGGTTGACCGACATTGACGAAAACGAGAGAGCCCGCTTATCGTGGATCGAGCCAGGCAACCCAACCTGCGGAAAAATGAAAATATCAACTTTAGCGACCCAAATCAATGGTATAGAATAGAAAATGCTTGAACTAACCTGGTAGTAGATTACACGGCGACGATGATCACAGACGATCTGAGCATTGAAGCAATAGTCCGATTTTCGTGAAAATAGCATTCGGGATCCGTAGGCGGTGCATACTTCAACTTACATGTTGTTCCATCGATAAAACCTACGACGCCTTTGAACCCATTCACTGCGTGCACATGTTTGTTGATGTTGTGCTTCTCGTCAGCGTTGGGTCACTTAATGAAACGGCCCTCGAGAGACAGAATTGCAGCCATTACACGATCACAATACTTGCGCACCGAACCTACACGCACATAGTAAAGAGTAAATACCAAGCATTGCGAGGAAGATAATAGCAGCATTAAGCAGACACGGTACCTTCGCCGACACCAAAGTGCTGTGCAATTGCATGATACGTATAGGAATGCAGGGAGTACAGGAATACTTCGAGTTGTAGCTGAACAGGTGGTAGAGCTTGCTTTCCCGGTTTGCGTTCAAACACCGCGTGGTGTTGTAGGAGCTGTAAAATAAAGAGAAAACCCTGGACACTAATTCGCAACTCGCGACGAGCTCGTTTACTGTCCAGGATGAAGATGCGATCAGGTGTCCACTGCGATAGCTTGGTAACCGTCTGTCTCTGCCAGTAGCGAGCCCCCAATAGCTCCTGCAAGAAGTGAGGGTCTTGCCACTTATCTTCACTGCCCTCCCCATCGCTTGAGTCTTCTAAGGCTCGGCTTAATGCCGTCGCCTCCAGGAAAAGAGTCGCCGCTGCGCGTGTGCCCTCTCGGACCATTGGCGTCTGCTCAACTACCAGCAACTCGATGCAGCGAAACCAGTCACACACACGTCGGTGTGTGATTGGTAGAAATTATTTCATCACACATTTAGGCTCCCTCACGGTTGACAGGTTGGAGGATAACCCTGATTGGCAAGTCAAACCAACCTGCATCCTGCAAACCTCCGAATCGTGAGAAGCACTACTAAAGGCATCTCGGCATTTGGGGATCTAGTCGGGGAGGTCCCCACGCACATTGATGTCTGCGTCTATGGCTTCGTGGGCCAGCGCCAGATGCTTCTGTGGTTAAGACGACCCGGTCTCGTTGCACCTGGACGCCTTGAAGCAAAAGATCTTGGAGCAGTTGCACCAAGTGCACTTCTTGAGTCCACCACGAGACTCGCCTATTGCCTGCAGCAAGGTCTTGTCATGTAGACGAGCATCAGAAAACTCGGGACGTGGATGAATTATCGCTGCCAGCACTTTTATTGCAGCGGGGCTGCCGTAGCTTTAGCGTCAGAGGAAGACACAGACTCAGAGAGTCTCTAGTAATAGCGATAACCTTACGCTCTATACAAGAGCTATACCGAGTACCGTAAGATAACTACTTACGGACTCCAAGAGACAGAAGTACCTTAAACAAGGCTAGTGAACTCTTAGGCTTCAAATGTGAACTGAATGTATTGTTGTTTATCGCGGCAGAGCCGCCTGTTGTATGTATGTATAGGACTCACTATCTATCATAGTAGAGCCTAGTCTAATGCATATCCAGTGGCTGTGAGCCACCCACTCCTATCTGGGGTGACCCACGTAACATATGTGTGGAACTCAACTTATGTGTGGCACCTAGCCTGTGTGCATCACACTATTCGATGTAACCCCGTTACACCCTCCCCCACCAAGACGCCGGATACGGAGGGTCGTATCCGGACGAAGAAAACACTGACGCCACAAATCAGCCGAGGCTGCGGCGGAGAGGCAAGCGCGGACTGCGCGGCGCCTCTAGCGTGCTACACGCATCGGCAGGCACTGCCACCGCTCACCAACAGGGGCCTCATGCTTATCAAGCAGGTGGGGCCACTCATGTTCCGCCTAGGGCGCCGTGAGAGCTTGTCGGAGCCAGCTCGTGCAGTCCCAGACTGTATTACGTGCATGGCACCGCCTCTCCAGCGCATTCTACGCTTTGTCCAACGCCGACAAGGTATCCATACCTGGCACAGAGGCTTTCGAAGCCGAAGGGGGTCTTGTTCCTGCGCTCCGCGCTCTGGAACGCCGCGTAGCGGCTATTGGTTTGAAGTCCGATACTACAGCTGACGCTGCAGCCTTCGCAGCATACCGTCACGCTGTTGCAGCTCGTGCACGACTGTGCAGCTGGCAAATAGACTCATGGTCCTAGACCAATGAGCTGGTGGGGCTGTCAAAGCCCATAACCATAGACGCCGCGCGTCATAGGTGTTGGCTCTGGGAGCCGGGTGTGGTGTGGCTTCCGCGTAGATGGCCACGGCCACGGCGCTTTACTAAGCATAAGCAGGAGCATTGCGCACGCTCTTACTGCATGGGCAGCTAATGCACTAGGTGCTGGCTGCCACAACAGTCATAGGTCAGGACTTGAGCTCGGTCACTGACCCATGAGCTCCCCCACCTAGTGGGAAGAGCTCTTTGACCGCTCACGCGGCCGGAGGCCCTGCCTTGGCTGGTGATCATGGCGATCAAAAGCGTCGACGACGTCGGGGCAGTCTTGCCGTAGAGGTACCTCAAACTCCCATGAGTTCTCTGAGTGGGATACCCTCTCCACTTCACCAGATACTGGTATTGCCCCTGGTAACGGCGTCGGGCTAACAGCCTTTCCACATGGTAGTGGAGATCACCTTGCTCGTCGAGCAGCGCCGGCGGCGCCCGTGTCCTCGCACGTTGAGGAATCTGTCCGTCCTGAGGAGTTGGAGAGCTTGGAGAGATCGCTGAGCGACGTGCGTCAGACCCTGGAGCGCCATGGGCGGAGGCTCGATCAAGCCGAGAGGGAATCTGACACCACCGTGAATGAGATCCGCGATCTCCAGGAGCGCCTCCCGTAGTGTGAGGCTGCTGAGTCGGCGACTCAACGCCTGGCGCGCCTTGAGCAAGGTTTCGCGCGGCTGGAAGGTCAGGTCGACCTGTTGCTGCGACTTCAGCAGGGCGCTGTGGCTCCGCCACGCTGGGCGCCAGCTCCTGGGAACCCACCTGCGCCGGGTCCCGGTACGGCTTGATCAAGCCCACGTAAAACACGGGGTGTGTGCGCATCTTCTTCGGAAGATTGAGCGTATACGCTAGGCCCTTCTTGGCCACGACCGTGAACGGTCCAACGAAGCGCGGGCGCAACTTGGTCTTGAAGACCGCAGACACTGCATGTGTAGGTAGGTTTTTAGCGTTAAGCAACACTAGGTCCCCGACCTCAAAGCTGTCAACATTGCCTCTGCCCCTGGCATCAGCCTGTTCCTTCTGCTTGTCTTGGCTCTCAGCCATAGCGTCACGCACGTGTCGAAGGACACTCAGTCGCGTTGATAGAAACTCATCAACCTGTTTACGAACAGTGAGTGGGCTGACATCAGCAAGCCGATCGGCTAACTCTCCCCCACCAAGCCCAGGACCACGGAATGGCAGCGTCAGCGGGACGCGCGGGTGAGTGAGGCCGTTCACGTAGAACGGAGTGTAGCCCGTGGAGGCATGCACAGCGTTGTTCAACGCAAACTCGACGAGTGGAAGCATAGCGCTCCAACGCTTCGGCGTTTCAGCGCAAATGCTACGGAGAATGTCTTCGACAACGCGATTCACGCGCTCAGTCTGACCGTCGGTCTGCGGATGGTCCGCTGTGGACATGTCCAACTTGGTGCCGAGCACCTTAAAGACAGCGTCCCAAAACTTCCCAGTGAAGCGGGGGTCTCGATCAGAGACAATCGATGCGGGCAGCCCGTGTTGGCGGAAGACCCGATCGAGAAACAGCTTCGCTGTCCCTTCACCGTCTACGGTGTCCGGCACAGCCGCTAGATGAGCCATCTTGCTCAGACGGTCAACGAAGACCACGATGCCCGTGTTACCTTCCGAGTCCTTTGGAAGGCCAAACACAAAGTCCAAACTCATGGACTCCCAACACCCAGAGGGTACAGGCAAGCTTGCCAGCGGCGCGGCCGCATGCGGTGAGGGCTTCACCCTCTGACACGTCTCACACGTGCGCACGTACGTGCTCGTCCACTTGTACAACTTGGGCCACCAATAGGTCCGGCTCACAGAGCTGTAGGTCTTCTCGCGACCGAGGTGGCCGCCAAGCGGTGTATCATGCGCCTCGTAGAGGATACGATACTTCAAATCCTCGTCATGAGGAACCACGACTCGAGGAGTGTCCTCCGCACTCGTGCTGTAGTACAGCAGACCGTCAGCGACGGAGTAACGGTGCAGGCTCGCGCGCAAGCGCGCCGACAATGTCTTGTCCGAGTTTTCAAACCACTTGCTCCCAAGAGCACGCAGCAGGGTGACACACATGTCGTCTCGCGCATACGCGCGTATCAAGTCCGTCACCGACGAGGTCACCATCGTGACATGAGCAAGCTCATAGTCCGGTCGCCGTGACAACGCGTCTGCAAGACTATTCTGCCTGCCAGGCTTGTACTTCACCTCGAAGTTGTACTCCGCGAAGAAGGACAGCCAACGGGCCATCCTTTGCGAGAGGTGAGGCGACTGGGTCGCAGTGCGTAGTGACGCATGATCAGTGAAGATCACAAACGGCTTAGAGCCCAGCAGGTGAACCATGAACTTGACGAGAGCATACTTCATCGCAAGTAGCTCTTTGTCATGAACTGGATAGTTCTTCTCTGCAGCCTTAAGCTGGCGAGACTCAAACGCTATAACGCGTTCACGCCCTTCGGCGTCTGCTTGGAGCAGAGCACTGCCGATGGCGAAGTCCGATGCGTCACAGACGACACTGAATGGACGTTCAGGGTCTGGCAACGCCAGGATCGGGGCATGAAGGAGACTCTCCTTGACTGCTTCGAAAGCATCTTGATGCTCGGTGTTCCAACACCAGTCCTCATCCTTCTTAAGGAGGTTGGACAACGGCCTAGCCATGTCAGCGTAGTTCTCGCTGTACTTGTGCAAGTAGTTGGCGAGGCCAAGCCACTTGCGTAAGTCCTTTTGGTTCTTCGGAACCGGCCAGTCAATGATGGCCTTAACCTTAGCAGGATCTGCTCGAAGGCCGCGCTTCCCAACGAAGCATCCTAAGAAAGGAATTTCTTCAGCGCCGAAGATGCATTTTGATGCGTTAGCGTACAGCTTGTTGGTGCGCATGCACTCGAGCACTGCTCGCAAGTGGTCAATGTGGTTCTCCACGTCAGACCGACCGTGCTCCGCACGACTGTGGACGAAGATGTCGTCGAAGTACGTTTGAGCAAACGCCCGCAGGGGCCTGAAGAGCTGCGTCACCAGACGATTGAACGTCGCAGGCGCGTTCGACAGCCCTTGGGGCATGACTAGCCACTCCCAGAGCATACCGCTCGGAGTGCTAACCGCTGTCAGCGGAATGTCACTCGCTCGCATGAGCAACTGGTAGTAACCATCGACCAAGTCGAGCGCACTGTACATCGTGCAGCCAACCATATTGTTCTGCAGAACATCCTTCCTAGGAATCGGCGTCTGTGCCGGAATGGTGGCAGCGTTGAGCTTATTGAAAGCATGAACGATGCGCCACTTGCCATTAGGCTTTCTGACACAGAACGTAGGCGTCGAGTGCGGAGACTTGCTCTCACGCACCATGCCCGCCGCGTGCTTGGCACTGAAGAATGCGTCAATGACGTCGCACTGCTCCTTCGGTAAGGGCCACTGCCTCGTTACGCAGTATTTGGTTCCAGGAACCAAGTCAACCTCATGACGGACACCTCGATCCGGAGGTAAGCCAGTGGGCGGGTCATTCGAGACCACATCCTGGAACTCCTTAACCAAAGGATAGAACGGATCCGATGGGTCCTTCAGGATCGAAGATCCACTTCGCGCACTGAGTGCCTCCTTCGTGTCCTCAAGGACAGCTTCATCCATAAGCGACGAGGAGTTCAATTCCTCCTCCGGTCGTATCATGACCACTTCGGCGAGCGCGCCAGCCATTAAGGCATCCCCAAAGTCGGGAATGGACATCTCGTCCAGCTCTAGCAGAGCAGCCACCGTCGGAATAGCCTCGAGGCTGACGTTGCCCTCGGCTTCACCAGTCACTCCATCAACGAGTGTGTATAGCTGCTCGCTATCATCGTCCACGACGGACACGTCCTGTACCAGGACCGACGCCTTGCGTCTCGCAGTCGCCATCTGGCGTCGCTGCCGCCTCCTCGCGGAAGCTGTACGCCTCGGAGAGGCCAGCGTGTTCAGACTGAAAGTCTCGTCAGGTGTCGTCACCTCTTGCTGCTCTGATTGAGCCGGCGTGGAGCCGCAACGCTCACAGCCCTCGCCCAGTGGATTAGGTGCCACTCCACCCGCATCGTCAGGGTCCTCCCCTTGATGCCTCGGCTCACAGCCGACCACGCCATCAGTGGCATGCAGCGATGCTGCGCTCTCGTGACGAGCATCGCTCAGCGGGTTACGTGCCGCTCCACGCGCATCACTAGGGCCATGCCCAAGATGCCTCGACGAACTGTCGACCATGCCATTACCGGCATGCAGCGATGCTGCGCTCAAGCCACGAGCATCGCTCAGCGGGTTACGTGCCGCTCCACGCGCATCACTAGGGCCACGCCCAAGATGCCTCGACGAACTGTCGACCATGCCATTACCGGCATGCAGCGATGCTGCGCTCAAGCCACGAGCATCGCTCAGCGGGTTACGTGCCGCTCCACGCGCATCACTAGGGCCACGCCCAAGATGCCTCGACGAACTGTCGACCATGCCATTACCGGCATGCAGCGATGCTGCGCTCAAGCCACGAGCATCGCTCAGCGGGTTACGTGCCGCTCCACGCGCATCACTAGGGCCACGCCCAAGATGCCTCGATTCAGTGTCGACCCCGCCATTACCGGCAGGCAGTGATGCTGCGCTCAAGCCACGAGCATCGCTCAGCGGGTTACGTGCCGCTCCACGCGCATCACTAGGGCCACGCCCAAGATGCCTCGACTCAGTGTCGACCCCGCCATTACCGGCAGGCAGTGATGACTCACAGTAACTCGGAGTCTCACTCAGTGGGTTACGTGCCACTCCACGTCCAGCCCACGAGCAGTGCTCGGGACTCGCGTCTTCGACGCCAGTGTCCATTAACTCGGACACTCCAATGTCCAGCACATTGACCGACTCGGTCCAGTGCCCGCGCCAATAGCGCTTTTGCTTCCTAGCAGAGGTGGGTTCATGACTCGCCAATGCTCCCCTAGGAGGCAAGCGCGTAGCGCCTAAGGTCTTCGACCGCCAGTCGATCCATGGTTCATGGCACTCCAGCCATGCCATGCCGAGGATGAGGTCGTACCTCGAATCCAGGTCGATGACCAAACAGCGTTCAACGCTATCGAAGTCCAGAAACGTCACGCCCAGGTTCACAGGAACCTTGGGCACCGTGACACGGGTCCCCGTCGCAAGACGGACGGTGACGATGTACCTCGAACGCGCCTTCAGCGCCTCAGCGTACTGCTGACTTCCTTCCATCGTGGAGCGCCGAGCATAGTTGCCCGACGCTCCAGAGTCGATAAGGATCTTCCATGGCTTCTCAAAGCCCTTCACGGTCGCTTCCACGACCAGGAAGCCCGGCTTGCATACACGTCCCGTGTTGTTAGAGAGCACGGTGCTCTTTGGGGCTAAGCCCTGCCGACCTCCTCCCTGAGGCTCAACAGAACTCAGTTCTTCTTCCCCAGCAGGGCGCCCCGCGCCTACTGGGACTTGGCGTTTCCCCGCCCCGAGCCAGGCTTCTGCTCACAAGCGGAGGTTCGGCTCGACGGAGCCTGGCGCTGCTTGCGCAGCGGGCAACCCGGACGCAGGTGTTGCGTGCTGCCGCACACATAGCATCGACGGATGCCGATACGCTGCTCAGCAGCCTGAAGCTCGGCTTCCTCATCTTCAGCGTAGCTGAGATCCATAGGCACTGCGCCATTGGACGCATCAGAAGCTCCGGAAGAGCTGGCTTGGGAAGCCGTCCAACCAAGTCGCGCCGACTTGAAGTTGAACTCGGCGTTCAACGCCACGTTCACGGCTTCCTCAAAAGAGGTCGGGTGAACACGGAAGACTTCCGTCCTGGCCACGCCAGTGCGAAGGCCTTCCATGAAGACGGTCACCGCGACCACTTCAGGAAGAGGATCCGCCGCCATGCCGGCGAGAAGAGTTCTCAACTCCTGGACGAAGTCCAACAATTCCTTCTTACCCTGACGGGTAGACAGGAAGCGTGACCTCACGCGATATACGCCTGGTTAGGCGGCGACACTCGCGAAAGCTGGGCCTTCAGCTGATCCCAAGAAGGGAACGCAGTGTCCACAGACGTACCACACGTCAGGGCCCACTCTCGCGCTCGGCCACCGAGCTTGGAGATCGCAAGCGCCACGCGCTGCTGCTCGGTCTTGAGCATGGCGGACGCCATGGCCATTTCGACCTCTCTGATCCAGAGCAAAAGGCTTTCGCCTTCCTTACCCTCGAAGGTCTTGACGCTCACCATGAGCGGTTTAGCTCGTGGAGCATCGTCCGATGCAGGCCTAGGCGTCACAGACGCCGCGGCCGCAGTCATCTTCTGCTGGACGTGCTCCAACAGAGCATTCTCATACTGAGAAAACGCCTCCAGACGCGCGTGCACCGCGTCGGGGCCTTGCGAAGCAAGATGGGCCACACCTTCCGGGCCGATCAAGGACATCAGCTTATTAAGCCCGTCCTGTTGGTTCGGGGGTAAGTGGGCAAATTGCTCCATCCTCACAGAGGGACAGTCGTAAGACTCAGGTGCCGGATTGACTACAAGTGCTACCAAGTGCAGCGGGGCTGCCGTAGCTTTAGCGTCAGAGGAAGACACAGACTCAGAGAGTCTCTAGTAATAGCGATAACCTTACGCTCTATACAAGAGCTATACCGAGTACCGTAAGATAACTACTTACGGACTCCAAGAGACAGAAGTACCTTAAACAAGGCTAGTGAACTCTTAGGCTTCAAATGTGAACTGAATGTATTGTTGTTTATCGCGGCAGAGCCGCCTGTTGTATGTATGTATAGGACTCACTATCTATCATAGTAGAGCCTAGTCTAATGCATATCCATTGGCTGTGAGCCACCCACTCCTATCTGGGGTGACCCACGTAACATATGTGTGGAACTCAACTTATGTGTGGCACCTAGCCTGTGTGCATCACACTATTCGATGTAACCCCGTTACATTTATTGTCACGGCTGTTCCCCGTGGCCCATGCGCAGCCAGCATTGAAAGCTCAAAATTAAAAAAAAACTCAATGAATGTCGTTATCCCTCGTAAATGAAAAACGTGTATGGAAAATTGGGGGATTACTGAATCATTCCAAGCTCCCGAATCGTCTTGTACTGCTCTGCAAAGTCGAAGGCAAGTGTGCAACATACCAGGAATTTCCATGAGAGCCATGATGGCGAAACCCGCCTCGGGGTTCTTTCTGTTGAGCTGCATCACCGAGTTGTACTCGACGAACTGGAAGTTGTCAAAGCGGCGGGCTGGCAGCTTGTCATCGAACTCTTCCATCATATCCCACGGACCGTCGCCAACGCCGACCATGATGATCGCTGCACAAAGCAATCAAAGTGCCATCTCTCAATAATCAACCCAGACACTTGAAATGGTTTAAAAAAACATTTCAAGTGTCTGGGTTGATACTCACAAATGGCCAGTTGGACGCTTCCACGATGGCTTCACGGGTATCTTCGTTCGGCAGCTTCAACGTCGGCGTGATCTCATTGTAGCGTTACAGCACTTCCTCGAAGCCGTGGTACCCGCGGCCTTGAGTGAACGGGAAGCAAGCTATTGCCTTTCGTGGTCAGGTCCCCAAACCCGAACGCGGGGATGATGTTGTCGTCGTCAAAGGCCTCGAAGACGCGGCCGATCACAGAAATCACGCTCTACAAGCATTGAAATAATTTCAAGACAAATCACGAATTCCTCGTAAAGCTCCACCGCTGATAACAAGTACTTCCTGGTATAATACGGGTTCATAAAGACTCCCGACGGGTCGATCTCGTACCGGCGTCTTCCTCCAAAGCTCTTCTCTCCGGTCCACTAAAGCAATAGTTTAATCAAACGCCACACTCCTCTTCTTCGAATTCGATCGATCTTACTTGGTTCGACTTGGTAAAGTCAATCTAGCAGCACGACAACGGGTTAAAATATGAAGAAATATTAATACATATAGTATAATAATATGGTTTAAACTTACCGACGACTTCAGGCCTGCCTTGCTGGTAGCGTAAAATCAGAATATTACTACGTTTACTAGAACAAATTGAAAATTTCTACACGGCTAAGCCAAGTCTCGCTGCACCTTTTGGACGTGAACGATCAACAAGTGACTACCGCAAGAACGAGAACCGAGGGTAGCCCGCTTACTAGTAGGACACTAGGCTGCGGAGGCAGGGCAGGCAGACGGAGGACACGGGCGGTGGCTTGGGGCCACCAGGGCACAGAGCCCCAACGCTCTCGCCCCAGCCGTCTCCGTGCACGTAATTACCTGAGCAGCTCCGTGGCCTCCAGGTGAAGGTTCAGTTTGGTTGGTTCCAGTTCTAAGAAACGCTCGGAAGACCTTCGCACTACACGCTCGTTCACTTCGACTTTGTATGCATGTAGTTGAAGTTATTCCAGTACAGTGCAGCTACCGTTGCGGGCCGCTTCTCAAGTAGCAAAGCGAGTGCACTGCATTTCTCTTCGATATACTACCCAGCCGAGATGAGCTCAACGAGTGTATGGGGAGCAACTTGAATTGATGGCTGGTCGAGGAAAGAATCGCCAACGCTCGCAAGGTCTTCCATTCTCGTACTTTTTTAGTTTCCTCGATGAGCAGCTTTGGATATCCACAAGAAGCGCCACGTGCTCAATGCCGAGATGTCTTCAAACGCCATCCGCCACGACAGCGAGTGGATCGGTATGTACGCACACTCAGGAGCACAGGCCGGTGGTAATACAGAGGCCACAACCACCAGAGCAATGCAGGATCAACATGAAACATCTCCTGGCATACTTAAGTACGTTGATTGGGCCAGCCGCCACAAAAACTACCGAAATGATACCAAGCACACATGCATGCTTCTCCACCACCATACCGACGTAGCCAGTCTTTCCGTGCGGAGCAGCCCGCTCGGTGGCGGCAAACTACGGGTCACCACTCTGCTGCATCGCAGCAGCATCGGGCTCGGCCTTCTTCTCTTGGTCGGCGTAGACCATAATCTCGAGCGTATGCTTCGCGGCCTCCTCCACCTCCTCATCGGGCAAGTCCAGGGTGATCTCCTCCGCATGTTTCTTCCGATCCTTCAAACCCGTTGTGACCACCGTCATTGGGTCCCACCAGGCCACCTTAGCGAGCTCCTCTAGCTCTTCCCAAATGCCACCGCCCAAGAACGGCCAATACTCGTGTGGCTCAGACTGCTTGTCCTTGGGATTCTTGCACATGCCCCGAAGACACAACGTGTAGGCGCCGTCGTCGCCCTTGCCCGTGTTGTCGATCAAATACGACTGAGCCCCGTGCAAGTTGCTCTGGCGTAAGGCGATGAAGACCCGGATGATCTTCGCCGACCAGAAGTCCAACAGGTCGGATGGCTCGCCCTTGCTCGCAAACACCCTCGACGGCTCCATGTGACTGAGAGCAGAGTGCGGGAACTCATTGTCCTGGCCGTCGACGTTCTTCACTTGCACCAGCATGTACGAAACATCAGCATCGGGGTCTCGGCGGAAGATCGGGATGATCAAGTCGGCCCCCGTCTGGCCGCGCGGAAACACGCCCGCGGCGCGCCGACCCAGCATACACCACAGCGTCTCCTTGGTCGGAACTTGCGTCAGCTCCACGAAGTGGCTGAAGCCGACACTCCACGCCTCCCACGACTTCATCCACGCCCTGAACTGCGTCGCCTGCTCATCTGTGGGGTGCTCGAACTTGGTCTTGTTCTTCGTCTTGGGCTCGCTCTCCTCTTGGGTGCTGGAGTCTCTCGACTGGCTTGTCTCGTTCCTGACCTTCCTCTTCTTGGTGGCAGGAATCACCGTCCGATCGATGGTGACTCGGCGCAGCTCCGGCTTCTGCTCAGCCTTCTTCTTACCCGCCGTCCCATCCAGCTGCGCCAACAGCAGCGGGACTGCGCAAAACTGGCCTTGGAAGCGGTGTCCGCCGGATTTGAGGCTGAATGCCGCAGCGTCGCCCTTCACGCTCTTCATGATGGCAGCATCTATCGCCAGCAACAGGAAAATGCGTGCCACGACTTCTCCGATGCTTCCGACGTCAAGGACGCCTTGCGTCAGCCGCTGCCGGAACTCTGGGAGCATGTGGTTCGTCAACGACGTCGGAAAATGCTCGTACCACATATGCGTCGCGGCGAACGTCAGGAAGGGCTCCGACACGTAGCCGCTAATGTGGGCGTCGTGCGTGTAGTTGATGGCGTGAAGCACCGCCATGAAGTTGGCCACCACTCGCGAAGCAAACGCGGAGCTGGACTGCGGACGCAAGCCAAGACGGCACAGCAACGCAGCGACGCCATTGAGCGTCTCGTCCTTGTAGCTTCCCTTGTTCACGGGCTGAAGTCCACAGAGCAGCTTCGTACCACCCAGAAGTAGCACGTTGTGCAAGTGTTCCTTCTCAGCAACCTGGGTGAATTGCGTGTACCACAACGGTCGACCCATGGCGAGCAGAACGTTCCGGATCTTGTTAGGATCCGTCTCCAACACGCCCTCCTTATAGTTGATCGGATCAGGATCTGGAAGCACACACTCCTTGTTGTTGATCGGAGCAGGAATCGGCAGCGACGGCGTTCGGAACTTGAGGAACACGTCCATCGTGTGGGTCAGCACGAACGGCGGAAACAGTCGCGTCTTGCTTAGTTCGCCAAGTCGGGACGACGGGTCCATGTAAAGCGGCGGCACGAAGTCGTAGATGTGCGAGTTCGTGTCCACCAGCACCGCGAAGATCACTGGCTTCGTTTCTAATTCTTCCTCCGTCTTGCCCTCCCACAGTGCGATGTTCGCTTCAGTCAACGCCCGGCGCAGAAGACGGAAGTAGTCGATTCTATGCTCGTCGCTCTTGCTGAACAGCGACCGCGCCTCGTCGATGACTACCACCAGCACTGCGTTATCGGGGGGTGCCGTCCGCTTCGCGTCGTGACCCTTCAGTTTGGAAGCCAGGTGCTCACTCACTCTAGTGGCCTTCGCGCTGAAGACGCCATTCCACTCACCCTGCACCGACCCCCAGTGCGCACAAGCGTACTTGAATACGCGCACCAGCTGCTCAGCAATGGTAGATTCTGTAGCCTCGATTGGGAAGATAAAGTCGAAAAGCTCTGGAGTGGCCACAGGAAACCCCGTCGACCCAGGAATGTCGCGCCCACAGATGTAGAGCAGCCGCATTGTGCTCTCTGGCTGACGCTCAAGCTTCTGCGCGAGCCGGTACAGGATGCGGCTCTTGCCGAAGCCCGAGCTCTGTGTGATCGTCACGTACGGGGCGGTGTAGGCGGCGCTGTTGGCGGAGTACCTTCTGCAGCATCGATCCAAATGCTTCTCGAACTTGTCGTCGGCTGTACCAAAGTAGTCGCCGCCGAAGGCAACAGCCAGGGCTTGCGTGGCTTTCTCGCCTGGCTGGTTCATCTTCTTGTGCGCGTCGATCACTTTCATCACTTCTGATGTCATCGCGCCGAGCTTGCCGCGTACGAATACCTCGAGGGTGGCGACGTGGTAAGCTTCCGGGACCTTTTCGATTAAGATCAAATGCAGCTTGGCTTCATCCAGACTGAGAAGCATCTTGTCGTCGACATCGAGCTCTGCACACGTCGCGTCATCGGGAAACAGGTGCTTGATGACTCCCCACACGGCTTTCGACGCCTTCTGGCTGAGGGTCTCGGACTGCACCCCAGGCGTAGAGGTCTCAGCATCTTCCATCGGCTGGTCGGCGTCGACGCTCCCCGCCGGGTTCTTCTCCAGGATCTCGCTCACCTTCTCGCGCAACGTGTTCTCGCACTCCTCAAGCTTCTTGAACGCAAAGCCTTCGTACACGTGCTGAGTGATGCGAAACGTCCTCTTCGCAAGTAGTAGTGTTTCTCAATTGACGAGCGCCACCCTTCAGAACCTGCTTTCCTGCCACAAATTGAATTAGGTCCCATCTACGTTGTAATTTGTTGCAGGAAATTAGGATTTGGAGGTTTGAAGAGAAAGTCCGCCAGATTGTCACTCGGCGATGAAGAGGACGCACGGCGACGCGCAGTCAAAACTAGCGAGGGAGGTGTCGAACGGCGTGTGGGGAGTTCTCCTAGGTGTGCTGGGAAGCACTTCCCACTTCAAAGAGAAAAAGGACCTCGAGGTCGACGAGGAAGCGCTGCGACGCAACCTCGAGAATCCCCGCGAGCTGGCCAACGAGCTCTTCCGCATCACTCAGCACGTGTACGAAGGCTTTGCGTTCAAGAAGCTTGAGGAGTGCGAGAACACGTTGCGCGAGAAGGTGAGCGAGATCCTGGAGAAGAACCCGGCGGGGAGCGTCGACGTCGACCAGCCGATGGAAGATGCTGAGACCTCTACGCCTGGGGTGCAGTCCGAGACCTTCAGCCAGAAGGCGTCGAAAGCCGTGTGGGGGGTCATCAAGCACCTGTTTCCCGATGACGCGACGTGTGCGGAGCTCGATGTCGACGACAAGACGCTTCTCAGTCTGGATGAAGCCAAGCTGGCGTTCCTCTTGATCGAAAAGGTTCCGGATGCTTACCACGACACCAATTTCGAGGTACTCTTCAACGTACGCGGCAAGCTCGGCGCGATGACATCAGAAGTGATGAAAGTGATCGACGCGCACAAGAAGATGAACCAGCCAGGCGAGAAAGCCACGCAAGCCCTGGCTGTTGCCTTCGGCGGCGACTACTTTGGTACAGCCGACGACAAGTTCGAGAAGCATTTGGATCGATGCTGCAGAAGGTACTCCGCCAACAGCGCCGCCTACACCGCCCCGTACGTGACGATCACACAGAGCTCGGGCTTCGGCAAGAGCCGCATCCTGTACCGGCTCGCGCAGAAGCTTGAGCGTCAGCCAGAGAGCACAATGCGGCTGCTCTACATCTGTGGGCGCGACATTCCTGGGTCGACGGGGTTTCCTGTGGCCACTCCAGAGCTTTTCGACTTTATCTTCCCAATCGAGGCTACAGAATCTACCATTGCTGAGCAGCTGGTGCGCGTATTCAAGTACGCTTGTGCGCACTGGGGGTCGGTGCAGGGTGAGTGGAATGGCGTCTTCAGCGCGAAGGCCACTAGAGTGAGTGAGCACCTGGCTTCCAAACTGAAGGGTCACGACGCGAAGCGGACGGCACCCCCCGATAACGCAGTGCTGGTGGTAGTCATCGACGAGGCGCGGTCGCTGTTCAGCAAGAGCGACGAGCATAGAATCGACTACTTCCGTCTTCTGCGCCGGGCGTTGACTGAAGCGAACATCGCACTGTGGGAGGGCAAGACGGAGGAAGAATTAGAAACGAAGCCAGTGATCTTCGCGGTGCTGGTGGACACGAACTCGCACATCTACGACTTCGTGCCGCCGCTTTACATGGACCCGTCGTCCCGACTTGGCGAACTAAGCAAGACGCGACTGTTTCCGCCGTTCGTGCTGACCCACACGATGGACGTGTTCCTCAAGTTCCGAACGCCGTCGCTGCCGATTCCTGCTCCGATCAACAACAAGGAGTGTGTGCTTCCAGATCCTGATCCGATCAACTATAAGGAGGGCGTGTTGGAGACGGATCCTAACAAGATCCGGAACGTTCTGCTCGCCATGGGTCGACCGTTGTGGTACACGCAATTCACCCAGGTTGCTGAGAAGGAACACTTGCACAACGTGCTACTTCTGGGTGGTACGAAGCTGCTCTGTGGACTTCAGCCCGTGAACAAGGGAAGCTACAAGGACGAGACGCTCAATGGCGTCGCTGCGTTGCTGTGCCGTCTTGGCTTGCGTCCGCAGTCCAGCTCCGCGTTTGCTTCGCGAGTGGTGGCCAACTTCATGGCGGTGCTTCACGCCATCAACTACACGCACGACGCCCACATTAGCGGCTACGTGTCGGAGCCCTTCCTGACGTTCGCCGCGACGCATATGTGGTACGAGCATTTTCCGACGTCGTTGACGAACCACATGCTCCCAGAGTTCCGGCAGCGGCTGACGCAAGGCGTCCTTGACGTCGGAAGCATCGGAGAAGTCGTGGCACGCATTTTCCTGTTGCTGGCGATAGATGCTGCCATCATGAAGAGCGTGAAGGGCGACGCTGCGGCATTCAGCCTCAAATCCGGCGGACACCGCTTCCAAGGCCAGTTTTGCGCAGTCCCGCTGCTGTTGGCGCAGCTGGATGGGACGGCGGGTAAGAAGAAGGCTGAGCAGAAGCCGGAGCTGCGCCGAGTCACCATCGATCGGACGGTGATTCCTGCCACCAAGAAGAGGAAGGTCAGGAACGAGACAAGCCAGTCGAGAGACTCCAGCACCCAAGAGGAGAGCGAGCCCAAGACGAAGAACAAGACCAAGTTCGAGCACCCCACAGATGAGCAGGCGACGCAGTTCAGGGCGTGGATGAAGTCGTGGGAGGCGTGGAGTGTCGGCTTCAGCCACTTCGTGGAGCTGACGCAAGTTCCGACCAAGGAGACGCTGTGGTGTATGCTGGGTCGGCGCGCCGCGGGCGTGTTTCCGCGCGGCCAGACGGGGGCCGACTTGATCATCCCGATCTTCCGCCGAGACCCCGATGCTGATGTTTCGTACATGCTGGTGCAAGTGAAGAACGTCGACGGCCAGGACAATGAGTTCCCGCACTCTGCTCTCAGTCACATGGAGCCGTCGAGGGTGTTTGCGAGCAAGGGCGAGCCATCCGACCTGTTGGACTTCTGGTCGGCGAAGATCATCCGGGTCTTCATCGCCTTACGCCAGAGCAACTTGCACGGGGCTCAGTCGTATTTGATCGACAACACGGGCAAGGGCGACGACGGCGCCTACACGTTGTGTCTTCGGGGCATGTGCAAGAATCCCAAGGACAAGCAGTCTGAGCCACACGAGTATTGGCCGTTCTTGGGCGGTGGCATTTGGGAAGAGCTAGAGGAGCTCGCTAAGGTGGCCTGGTGGGACCCAATGACGGTGGTCACAACGGGTTTGAAGGATCGGAAGAAACATGCGGAGGAGATCACCCTGGACTTGCCCGATGAGGAGGTGGAGGAGGCCGCGAAGCATACGCTCGAGATTATGGTCTACGCCGACCAAGAGAAGAAGGCCGAGCCCGATGCTGCTGCGATGCAGCAGAGTGGTGACCCGTAGTTTGCCGCCACCGAGCGGGCTGCTCCGCACGGAAAGACTGGCTACGTCGGTATGGTGGTGGAGAAGCATGCATGTGTGCTTGGTATCATTTCGGTAGTTTTTGTGGCGGCTGGCCCAATCAACGTACTTAAGTATGCCAGGAGATGTTTCATGTTGATCCTGCATTGCTCTGGTGGTTGTGGCCTCTGTATTACCACCGGCCTGTGCTCCTGAGTGTGCGTACATACCGATCCACTCGCTGTCGTGGCGGATGGCGTTTGAAGACATCTCGGCATTGAGCACGTGGCGGCAGCCTGTGGTACTGGCGTTTGCTGAAGTACTCAAGCACCAGTCGAGCTTGCTTGGATCGGTCTTGGTGGGCTTTAGACACTGAACGGCACGGCGCAGGTGAAATCCTTGCACGTGGGTATCGATACGGTTTCGCGACGTGATTCACTTGCGATCCTTCGGTAGTCGTGGCTCCACACCAGTCAGTGCTTCGCCAGTAAGCGGTGCCTGCGCTGCGGATGCGCAAACTCCTGCCACGAGACGAAGACGAGCTGCAGTCGACGCATGCGATAGAAGGGCTGGTTGTGGAAGACCCCCCACCAGCGATGCACACCTGGGGAACGTCCCAAGTCACGTCGAACCGCTGCAAATCACGGGCTTTCTTGGCCAGAGCTTGGTCTAAAAACACAAATTCGCGCTCACTGGGGACTTCGCAGCTGCTGCACGTTGTGTCAAGCCCCTCTCCGTTCACTACGACGGAATTCTCGTCACTTTCCTCGTCTCCGGCTTCAAGACGACAGAGCTATCGGGGGATTGACCACGACCACCAGCAGAGATGCTAAGCGCTTCCTGTGGCTTCCCACTGCAATGCAAGCTAGCAGCTTTCTGCAATGGGCGTGGGTCTCGCTTCTCTGCTTCAGGACGTGAAAACCCTTCCAACCATCTCCAGCCACTGCCTCCTCGCCGCTTTGGCTCGGAGCACTCAGATCTCGTGCGTTGCAGCCACCGCCTTCCGCCAGACAAGAAAAGCGACTCCACATTTCGAAGCTCGTTGGCTCCGATCATGCGCTCGCTCTACGACGTACTGCTTCCAGTGCGAGCGGCGACATCGGCATCGTTGAAGCCCTGAGCGATTCGGCACCTTTGTGTCTTCGCCACGAACGCTGTCCACGTCTGGGAAGACCATGCGAGTGCCCAGCTGCGAGCGCTTGGCCAGAGACTGCGCTACCTTCAAGCGTAGCGTCTTACGTTGAGGCACAAACGAATGCCAGGCACCGAAGCTCTTCCCCTGAACGGAGTGCTGCATCCTATTCAGACAGTGACGAGCTTTAGCCGTCGGCGGCTCCGCTCCACAACCACCGCTTTCCACTCAAAAAAGTGTCGAGATTTGAGCTTTTGCGATCGGAACGCGGGCATGCGAAGGCTGGCACGAGTCTCCCACTTTTGCAGTCTTGTGTGCGTTTGAAGAGCTCGAAAAGCTTTGAACTGAAGCCGAAGCTGCATGTGGACCAGAGCGTCTCGCATCTGGGCCTTCACCGCTCGAGTCTTCGCAGCGAACTTGAGCCAACAGCGCCACACGCGCTTCACTTGTTGCGATCCAGCGAACGCAGTGGACATCAGCACCATCGTCTTCTCGATCTTACACGTTCACACAAACTCGTTTCAGCGCGCCATGGAGCGACGATGCATGCTGCGTAGGACCTGCGTTTGGATCTGCCTCTGGAACGCCTGGAGCACTTTTGGAACTCGCGTGAACGGATCCAAGACGTCCAGCAACGCTGCAACAATTGTCGCTCTCCGGGTCGCAAGACGATAAGCAAATTCCGCCACGCGTATCAAGCGCTGAGCAGCGTTCTCCTACGCCCTTTCGTCACAAAATGCTCTTCACGTGTTCGTAGTGCAGTGCTACGAACCACATGGTCGCGTAGAGCGCAGAAACATCGGTATGCTGTCTGCAAGCGCCACCGACTCAACAGGTTGCCACAAACAGCACGGAACTGACTGTTCTCCTTACTCGATCGACGCCATGCCTTCAACGCTTGACGCAGTCGCCGATCGCGGAAGTGACTCTTGGCTTGACTCGTTCTAGCATGGCGCTGCCTCTCGATGTTGTGCACCAACAACACAACCGCGTTCCAGACTTTGCGAAGGCAAGCGTTCTTCCAGCTCAATGCAGCGGCCAACGTATTATCTTTTCGAGCGTGGTTCCGTTGCACGTACCAGACCGTTCCGTTCCAGCCGCTGACAGAAGCTTGTTCTGAAGGTATAGATAGCAACAGGAATGTGCGCGTCTTACATGAAAGTGCCACAAGCTTCCTCCATCGCGAGAATACGAGGGCTACGTAGTAGTCTGACAGGCGGAGCGGAAGAGCTGGGTCGTTTGACGCACTGTACGCAAGTACCGTTTCTCTCCAACCAACCGTGTTAGTAAGACAATACCCTTCTGCATCCGTCGAAAGCGCAGGAATGACGAGGCTTGGTGTCGCAGTCGACTTGTCAGCGTGTAAGAGCCATGTTGCGAGGTCACAAGAAGCGGCTCGGTCGTTACACTTGTTGGTTAAAACTTGCATGATTGTCTTGAGCCTTTTGTGCGGCTGACTCCAGGACTTGCACGCTCGGAATGAGGAGCAGAGCAGCAGAACTTGACGCCACTCAGTGCTGATTTGCAACTGTCGACGGTGGCAATAGATCGCAGCGACTTTGGCTTTCCACTCGCTGCAGCTTCTTCTCAGTTGCTTCTGTTCGTGCAAAATACGCGCGACAGTTTTCTGCATCCTCTTCATCCGCTCCGTCGCCGCAAATGTCCGCCATTCCTCGAGCAACGCATCGAGCCAGATGCATTCGTGACCAGTGGTAGAGTTCTAAGATCTGCTCGCGCCTCATGCGCAGCGAAGTCGCAGCAGTAGCCTTCCGACGTTCAAGCTGGCCCTGCTGAGCTTCACCGATCCGATAGTTCAAAGTGCTCTTTGCTCATACACCACAACGGAGCCATGGGTGCTAAGTAGCCGAAAGAACAGAACGATCAGGTTCGAAAACACGGAGTTTTCGGCGCGCTGTGGCAGCCACTTTGAAAACAACTTCGGGTCAGTTGGGACCTCTTCGAGCACTTTCTTGTGAAACGATGCCCACACTGCGCCAATAACGAAACCCCGCGCTGGATGGGAACATGTGTTAGATGCTCCAACCTGATGAATAGATCTGCCGACTCCAGCAAGATCCATGCATGGAAGCCCACAGAAATAGCATGTCCCCGGACGAAAACAAATCTTGAATGGGCATGAAGACGATATGTGATCACTGGAAAGACACTTGTAACATGCAGCCTGCAAACAGTGGCATGGTTGTCCACCATGCTTCGGAATCTTGTTCTCTATCCAGCACACTGGACAAGAATTTGGAGGTAGAAGTTCCAGAAACTCACACAAGGCCCCGTGAATGATTCTGTCGCGTGCATTTCGGCTGTTTGCTGCCCTTGAGTCACTTTGAATCTGTAGGCTCTCGCGAAGAACACCATCAACTTGTTCACATGGTTGTGAAACGCCATTGCAAACGTCACAGCGTTCGTTCGAGCTGTCTGAAATACATGGAAATCCATCTCCATCAAGGACCAACTGCAGACGTTGGCGTCGACACTGCGTAGCATCATTCAAGTACTTGGTCATGTCACTGTACTCGGTGCGAGTGTGCTCGTTTACCGCCTTCGAAAGACGGTCCTGGTATTGGCGGTTTGTCAGTGCCATCGCTAGGCAAGAATCGCCATCGCGCCCAGCCCGACCAGTTTCTTGCGCATAGTCAAGAAGTGACCATGCTGTGCCTAGATGGAGAACAATGCGCACGGATGGGTAGTCGATTCCCACGCCGAACGCATTTGTTGCTATCATCCATATACATGTTCCGTTTTTCCACTCTGCTACACATTTGGCTTGCTCCTGTTGGTCCATCCCGGCGTGAAATCGCGACGCATTGAACCCAGCCTTTATCTGGTAGGATTTCCACGTGCGGTCAACCTCTCTTCGAGTAGCACAATAAGTAGGACCACGATTGCGACTTCCCTGATACTGGTGACTTGATGGTTTTGCATCGCAAGAATAACCGCATCTTGGAGCTTGTCGACTTCCGTGACACTGTAAGCAATGTTCGCTCGGTTAGTAGTCGATCGAAGTATTCTGAAGTCAATTCCAAATGTAGACGCAAGGTCCCTTTCCATTTTAACTGGTACGGTCGCTGAGAGGAGAACAATTGGAGCCCCAACACTTGTCAACATGGAAATGTACGCCATTTGAGGGCGATACGACAGAGCCGTCACAACGAGGTGAGCTTCGTCAACAAAGATACACTGCAAACTTCTTCGTGCTTTTAAAAGTGCCACGTAGTCACGAAAATCTTCTTGCCCAATGTGCTCAACTGCAGCAAACACCAGTTTGAATCTTTTGCCTGAAGTCTTGAGGTCTCGCGAGAATCTGCAAGCTGAAATCGCGTGTTGTTTTGCCTTCAGGATGGACTCAGTGAGAAGTGCAGCCGTTGGAATAACCACTACCGTTGTCATAGTACTCTTCGGGTTGGCGAGGAAGTGCGCCATGAAGAGAATGCTCTTGCCTCCGCCCGTTGGCAAAATGATTAAGCGATGTTCCAATGGATCCGATACTAGTAACGACACAGCAATACCTTGTTCCACACTGAGAAACGATGCAGTTGCGGAACCTGTAAATCGCTCTACAACATACTTTGCTCGTGCAAAGGCTTCTGCTGAAATTGAAGGGAAAGATAGTCGGTCTGTGCCGCAGACAATTTGTCCACTTTGTAACCCAGACACGTGAGTCTCCACTTTCGAAAGCGTCGAGGCTACCTGTGCAAGTTGCTTCGATAAATCATCAATGGCACGCTTTGCTTGGGGCTCAATCGGGACCAAGTCGTGTATGGGTTTGTCCTGCGCAGCAGCTTGAACTTTAATTAACCCTAAAAAGGTTTGCCATTTCTGGGAGCCGATCCAAAACTTGTCCAGTTGGTCTCGCGAGAGCGAAGACGGATCGTTATCACTTCGAGCGTAGACCGTAGAGGCAGTCTCACGGCTGTGGCCAGCTTGCTCATCATACAGATCGACCGAATCGCGACGATCGCGTAAGTGAGGATCGATTAGTGCAACAGATACATGGCGGTAGGTCGATACGTCTAATCGCATATCACTAAACTTTGCGAAACCTTTAGCGATGGTTCGCCTAATTCTATCTGCGTTCATCATCATTCCATCTTTCACAAAAAAATACTCGAGATAGGAATGTGGTGACCGTCGGCCAGGAAAAATTGCTCTGTATAGAAACGCTTGGACCGGGCGGATCAGATAGAAATACAAGAGAATGTCTGCATTCAGCGACGCTGGAGCAAATCTTGCGATTGGTTTAAACTTCGCCGTGACGTTCATACTTTTGTGGTACATCTGGATTAGAGTAAAACGATTGCGAATAGCGTAAACCGAGCGAAACTCCAAGTGGTTGTCGCGAACACGAAATGTAGCAAGCTCTGAAGCTCGGGCTGGCTGGCCAAATGTTAAGTGGACTAGAATTGTCAGGTCATCCATGAATTCATCACACTCCATCAACCAGATCTTAACACGGTCGTCATCCCAAGTGTTGTGATTTCCATTTGACCACAGCGACTCCATACAGCTATTTGATCCCAAAAATTCCAGGAGATCACGCGGGCCTAAACTTAGTTGGTTTTCAGGTCTTGTCATAAACCAACCACCATCCGTTCTGGCATTTATGTCATCAATCAAATGGTTTGATTCAAGTTCAGCGCGAATTTTGCTGATGCCGAAACCGCGAAGCAACTTCACGCGTAGGGAATCTTTGACAGAAGTTATCAGCGACGACGCCATTTCTTGAAGTCCTTCTTTCGTAACTGCAGCTGTTTTACAAACTAAGGAGGACATATCATCATTAATCCAGTGGACGTTTGTTTTTTGACCTTCTGAGGGACCTGATAGGCACTTCCCAAGCTTCATCACCTCAAGCAGTGCGTTAAAGCTGGTGGGCACGCCGTCTTGAATGTAATATAGAAATTCAGATATTGCCCTCCTGCCCAAGGATGCTGCCGACACGAGCACAAACAACCGCGCCCAATACACAAGAGCAGCGCAAATGCTGGTGATGTTGTTGGGCTCGCGAATCTTTATGCGTCGTAGTTCACCGCCAATGATGCTCGAGCAAACGATATAGCGATACACCGTATACATCTTGAAGTCATCTTGATGAGCTTGCGCATCTGATTCAGTGATGAAAATTGCTTCAAGAACATTGTTCACTTCATGTTGTACATCATCAGACCCGGCAACAAATCCGGGAACTGAACACACATCTCGAAGACTTTTAACAGATGATTCTGTAGCGCTGTCTGTGGTAAAATTCCACAGTGGGGTCTGGTTGTCGCTCATGTTAATACCCACCGCCACCATGTGGATCAGCTTCGCCATGTGACGTTGGTATGTACCCGAGGCATCCGCAACAGGTCCAAAACCTTTGTGTGCATTTGAAACGTCCAGTCCTCCAGCGATAATATATCGCCGTGTGAGATACGATATCGCATCGAACATTTTCATGCCGTTTTCAAAGAAAAATGATATCGCTGCATACACGTTCTGCTCAACTTCAGAATCCACCGTGAATTTGCAGGAATTCATCAACTCCGAGCACGTCTGGTCCGTGTACTGTGGCAATCGTTTATGCCAACGCAATTGACGAAGCAGAGGAGAAACGAGGATTTCATCATTGTCATCAGATCCTGCCGTAGTGCAAAATGAATTGAATTTCTGCATCTCCTTCCTCAGTTTGTCACGTGAATTTTCCGTATCGCCACAATTGACAGCCACCCGCACACGAAAAAAACGTTTTCTTGGACCGGAAAAAAGTGTTTGCAGTTGAACATTCGTGATATCTGCGTTTCGATGCTCAATTTTGAGGTGTCTCTTCATTGTTCGCTTACAGCAGCATAGGAACTTACATTCTTCACACATGGCGCCGTCGTGTACTTGAAAACCACGTATTGGTTCTACTAATTATCGCGAACGTTGCCAAACGCTAACAGCTCCTGCTCCGATGCGAGATCAAATGTCTGCAAAACGTCTTCAATTTCATTGAGCGTCGGAATCATTATACCACGACATTCATGAATTCGCAAGATGTGAGATCGAATCTGGCTTGAACTAGGTCCGACGCAGTACTGGCATGAAATGCACAATACGGCTCTCACATTTTTTTCCACGGATAAGCCGAGTTTACGCAGTAGATCCGATGAAGATGGTTTGGCCGGAAATACTGCAACCGCCCGTTTTGGTGGTCGAGTCTTATACTTTGCTGTACAGTCTCGCAGTGCGTGACGCTGAATTGCTTTAGGTCGTTTAAATGCAGCTTCGCATCTTTCACAGGTAAAACGCTTCGAGATTGAGTCCCGCTCAATATTGCGGATGCTACCGTCCGTGTATTTCACCACCGTGCACATCTGATGCTCATTCTGTCTGTGTTGATCAAGTTGGCTTTTTTTCGAGAAGGTGGCATGGCAAGCGGCACATTCAACTGGGACCATATTGTCTAAGTTTCTCCAATTACTCCCGTTACTTCAGATACAGCCGGATATCTGCTACCCCTCACTTACTAGCTGCAAGCTCGAGCTCCCACTAGAGATGAAAAATGACAACCACAGGCACTTCACTCCACGATAAACCCACGAAAACCAGCTCCGATACGAGACACACCGTCGAATTTCGCCCCCTCTCGTTGAGCTCAAAGCTCGTGTCTGGCACACCACTCTACGACAGATCCACGACGAGCAGCTCCAATACGTGGGACGGACAGCGTGAACTTTCCCTCCTCCAGTGAACTGCAAGCTCGTGTGAGAAACGTAAATGACAACCACAGGATCCCCACTTCACAAAGCAGTATACACTCCAACCACAACACTCTACACAAAAAACATAGCGTTAGCAAAACTTCAATGATCCTGATCTCGACTGTAGCCCAGGGATATGCATTTCCTGCTTTGAGCCACGGTCGCACAGCACTCCCCCCACTGATTCTTGTGGTTAATGTGGGAAATGAGTTTATATTTGACTGGCCCACCCTTTTTGGACATTTGGACCAATCAAATCTCAGGTGTATTACTGTACTGGTAATTAATCAATGCACATATACCAGGGCTACACGAGGATCGGAAAATAGTGACAACAAACATCTCGTAATGCATACCAATCAGCATCGTAGCAGAATTATCTTGTAGATCCTATTTCCTTTGCCGATGGCGACGCAACCTCGATTGCGGCTGCGTTGAGCATCGCTGTGGTTGGTGGAGGGTGCTGTACATGCTGAACGCGACGGATGCCGATGTATCATCGTCGAAGAGACGGACTGACCAGGCGCCGGATTCTGGTCCGTTCTGGTCGGAGATTGTATCGGTTCTATGGGTTGCTGGGAAGCCCGCAGACGGCTGCAATGGCTTGCACGTGGTCTGCCACGGCCGACGCGAGGCCCGCAGCGCATTGGCACCGGCATCGGAGGTGTGGGGGAGTCGACGGAGCGATGGAATTCGGCGGAAGGGCCGACTCGGCTTCGGCAACTTGCTTCACCGTCCGCCAAAGTGGCGTACCTCGCTGCAACATCGATTGCAGCTGCGCTGGTGTTCGCTGCGGTTGGGGAAGGGTGCTGTACATGCTGAACGCGACGCATGCCGATGTATCATCGTCGAAGTGACGGATTGACCAGGCGCCGGATTCTGGTCCGTTCTGGTCGGAGATTGTATCGGTTCTATGGGTTGGTGAGAATCCCGCAGTCGGCTGCAATGGCTTGCACGTGGTTTGGCACGTCCGGGGCGAGGCCCACGACGCTTTGGCGCCGACAACGGAGGTGTGGGGGAGTCGATGGAGCGATGGAATTCGGCGGAAGGGCCGACTCGGCTTCGGCAACCTGCTTCACCGTCCGCCACAGTGGCGTACCTCGCTGCAACCTCGATTGCAGCTGCGCTGGTGTTCGCTGCGGTTGGGGAAGGGTGCTGTACATGCTGAACGCGACGCATGCCGATGTATCATCGTCGAAGAGGCGGACTGACCAGGCGCCGGATTCTGGTCCGTTCTGGTCGGAGATTGTATCGGTTCTATGGGTTGCTGGGAAGCCCGCAGACGGCTGCAATGGCTTGCACGTGGTCTGCCACGGCCGACGCGAGGCCCGCAGCGCATTGGCACCGGCATCGGAGGTGTGGGGGAGTCGACGGAGCGATGGAATTCGGCGGAAGGGCCGACTCGGCTTCGGCAACTTGCTTCACCGTCCGCCAAAGTGGCGTACCTCGCTGCAACATCGATTGCAGCTGCGCTGGTGTTCGCTGCGGTTGGGGAAGGGTGCTGTACATGCTGAACGCGACGCATGCCGATGTATCATCGTCGAAGTGACGGACTGACCAGGCGCCGGATTCTGGTCCGTTCTGGTCGGAGATTGTATCGGTTCTATGGGTTGGTGAGAATCCCGCAGTCGGCTGCAATGGCTTGCACGTGGTCTGCCACGTCCGGGGCGAGGCCCACGACGCATTGGCACCGGCATCGGAGGTGTGGGGGAGTCGACGGAGCGATGGAATTCGGCGGAAGGGCCGACTCGGCTTCGGCAACTTGCTTCACCGTCCGCCAAAGTGGCGTACCTCGCTGCAACATCGATTGCAGCTGCGCTGGTGTTCGCTGCGGTTGGGGAAGGGTGCTGTACATGCTGAACGCGACGCATGCCGATGTATCATCGTCGAAGTGACGGACTGACCAGGCGCCGGATTCTGGTCCGTTCTGGTCGGAGATTGTATCGGTTCTATGGGTTGGTGAGAATCCCGCAGTCGGCTGCAATGGCTTGCACGTGGTCTGCCACGTCCGGGGCGAGGCCCACGACGCATTGGCACCGGCATCGGAGGTGTGGGGGAGTCGACGGAGCGATGGAATTCGGCGGAAGGGCCGACTCGGCTTCGGCAACTTGCTTCACCGTCCGCCAAAGTGGCGTACCTCGCTGCAACATCGATTGCAGCTGCGCTGGTGTTCGCTGCGGTTGGGGAAGGGTGCTGTACATGCTGAACGCGACGCATGCCGATGTATCATCGTCGAAGTGACGGATTGACCAGGCGCCGGATTCTGGTCCGTTCTGGTCGGAGATTGTATCGGTTCTATGGGTTGGTGAGAATCCCGCAGTCGGCTGCAATGGCTTGCACGTGGTTTGGCACGTCCGGGGCGAGGCCCACGACGCTTTGGCGCCGACAACGGAGGTGTGGGGGAGTCGATGGAGCGATGGAATTCGGCGGAAGGGCCGACTCGGCTTCGGCAACCTGCTTCACCGTCCGCCACAGTGGCGTACCTCGCTGCAACCTCGATCGCGGGTGTGCTGGTGTTCGCTGCGGTTGGGGAAGGGTGCTGTACATGCTGAACGCGACGGATGCCGATGTATCATCGTCGAAGTGACGGACTGACCAGGCGCCGGATTCTGGTCCGTTCTGGTCGGAGATTGTATCGGTTCTATGGGTTGGTGAGAATCCCGCAGTCGGCTGCAATGGCTTGCACGTGGTCTGCCACGTCCGGGGCGAGGCCCACGACGCATTGGCGCCGACAACGGAGGTGTGGGGGAGTCGATGGAGCGATGGAATTCGGCGGAAGGGCCGACTCGGCTTCGGCAACTTGCTTCACCGTCCGCCAAAGTGGCGTACCTCGCTGCAACATCGATTGCAGCTGCGCTGGTGCTCGCTGCGGTTGGGGAAGGGTGCTGTACATGCTGAACGCGACGGATGCCGATGTATCATCGTCGAAGTGACGGACTGACCAGGCGCCGGATTCTGGTCCGTTCTGGTCGGAGATTGTATCGGTTCTATGGGTTGGTGAGAATCCCGCAGTCGGCTGCAATGGCTTGCACGTGGTCTGCCACGTCCGGGGCGAGGCCCACGACGCATTGGCGCCGACAACGGAGGTGTGGGGGAGTCGACGGAGGGATGGAATTCGGCGAAAGGGCCGACTCGGCTTCGGCAACTTGCTTCACCGTCCGCCAAAGTGGCGTACCTCGCTGCAACATCGATTGCAGCTGCGCTGGTGTTCGCTGCGGTTGGGGAAGGGTGCTGTACATGCTGAACGCGACGCATGCCGATGTATCATCGTCGAAGTGACGGATTGACCAGGCGCCGGATTCTGGTCCGTTCTGGTCGGAGATTGTATCGGTTCTATGGGTTGGTGAGAATCCCGCAGTCGGCTGCAATGGCTTGCACGTGGTTTGGCACGTCCGGGGCGAGGCCCACGACGCTTTGGCGCCGACAACGGAGGTGTGGGGGAGTCGATGGAGCGATGGAATTCGGCGGAAGGGCCGACTCGGCTTCGGCAACCTGCTTCACCGTCCGCCACAGTGGCGTACCTCGCTGCAACCTCGATCGCGGGTGTGCTGGTGTTCGCTGCGGTTGGGGAAGGGTGCTGTACATGCTGAACGCGACGGATGCCGATGTATCATCGTCGAAGTGACGGACTGACCAGGCGCCGGATTCTGGTCCGTTCTGGTCGGAGATTGTATCGGTTCTATGGGTTGGTGAGAATCCCGCAGTCGGCTGCAATGGCTTGCACGTGGTCTGCCACGTCCGGGGCGAGGCCCACGACGCATTGGCGCCGACAACGGAGGTGTGGGGGAGTCGATGGAGCGATGGAATTCGGCGGAAGGGCCGACTCGGCTTCGGCAACTTGCTTCACCGTCCGCCAAAGTGGCGTACCTCGCTGCAACATCGATTGCAGCTGCGCTGGTGCTCGCTGCGGTTGGGGAAGGGTGCTGTACATGCTGAACGCGACGGATGCCGATGTATCATCGTCGAAGTGACGGACTGACCAGGCGCCGGATTCTGGTCCGTTCTGGTCGGAGATTGTATCGGTTCTATGGGTTGGTGAGAATCCCGCAGTCGGCTGCAATGGCTTGCACGTGGTTTGGCACGTCCGGGGCGAGGCCCACGACGCTTTGGCGCCGACAACGGAGGTGTGGGGGAGTCGATGGAGCGATGGAATTCGGCGGAAGGGCCGACTCGGCTTCGGCAACTTGCTTCACCGTCCGCCAAAGTGGCGTACCTCGCTGCAACATCGATTGCAGCTGCGCTGGTGCTCGCTGCGGTTGGGGAAGGGTGCTGTACATGCTGAACGCGACGGATGCCGATGTATCATCGTCGAAGTGACGGACTGACCAGGCGCCGGATTCTGGTCCGTTCTGGTCGGAGATTGTATCGGTTCTATGGGTTGGTGAGAATCCCGCAGTCGGCTGCAATGGCTTGCACGTGGTTTGGCACGTCCGGGGCGAGGCCCACGACGCTTTGGCGCCGACAACGGAGGTGTGGGGGAGTCGATGGAGCGATGGAATTCGGCGGAAGGGCCGACTCGGCTTCGGCAACCTGCTTCACCGTCCGCCACAGTGGCGTACCTCGCTGCAACCTCGATCGCGGGTGTGCTGGTGCTCGCTGCGGTTGGGGAAGGGTGCTGTACATGCTGAACGCGACGCATGCCGATGTATCATCGTCGAAGAGACGGATTGACCAGGCGCCGGATTCTGGTCCGTTCTGGTCGGAGATTGTATCGATTCTATGGGTTGCTGGGAAGCCCGCAGACGGCTGCGATGGCATGCACGTGGTCTGCCACGGCCGACGCGAGGCCCACGACGCTTTGGCGCCGACAACGGAGGTGTGGGGGAGTCGATGGAGCGATGGAATTCGGCGGAAGGGCCGACTCGGCTTCGGCAACCTGCTTCACCGTCCGCCACAGTGGCGTACCTCGCTGCAACATCGATTGCAGCTGCGCTGGTGTTCGCTGCGGTTGGGGAAGGGTGCTGTACATGCTGAACGCGACGCATGCCGATGTATCATCGTCGAAGTGACGGATTGACCAGGCGCCGGATTCTGGTCCGTTCTGGTCGGAGATTGTATCGGTTCTATGGGTTGGTGAGAATCCCGCAGTCGGCTGCAATGGCTTGCACGTGGTTTGGCACGTCCGGGGCGAGGCCCACGACGCTTTGGCGCCGACAACGGAGGTGTGGGGGAGTCGATGGAGCGATGGAATTCGGCGGAAGGGCCGACTCGGCTTCGGCAACCTGCTTCACCGTCCGCCACAGTGGCGTACCTCGCTGCAACCTCGATCGCGGGTGTGCTGGTGTTCGCTGCGGTTGGGGAAGGGTGCTGTACATGCTGAACGCGACGGATGCCGATGTATCATCGTCGAAGTGACGGACTGACCAGGCGCCGGATTCTGGTCCGTTCTGGTCGGAGATTGTATCGGTTCTATGGGTTGGTGAGAATCCCGCAGTCGGCTGCAATGGCTTGCACGTGGTCTGCCACGTCCGGGGCGAGGCCCACGACGCATTGGCGCCGACAACGGAGGTGTGGGGGAGTCGATGGAGCGATGGAATTCGGCGGAAGGGCCGACTCGGCTTCGGCAACTTGCTTCACCGTCCGCCAAAGTGGCGTACCTCGCTGCAACATCGATTGCAGCTGCGCTGGTGCTCGCTGCGGTTGGGGAAGGGTGCTGTACATGCTGAACGCGACGGATGCCGATGTATCATCGTCGAAGTGACGGACTGACCAGGCGCCGGATTCTGGTCCGTTCTGGTCGGAGATTGTATCGGTTCTATGGGTTGGTGAGAATCCCGCAGTCGGCTGCAATGGCTTGCACGTGGTTTGGCACGTCCGGGGCGAGGCCCACGACGCTTTGGCGCCGACAACGGAGGTGTGGGGGAGTCGATGGAGCGATGGAATTCGGCGGAAGGGCCGACTCGGCTTCGGCAACCTGCTTCACCGTCCGCCACAGTGGCGTACCTCGCTGCAACCTCGATCGCGGGTGTGCTGGTGTTCGCTGCGGTTGGGGAAGGGTGCTGTACATGCTGAACGCGACGGATGCCGATGTATCATCGTCGAAGTGACGGACTGACCAGGCGCCGGATTCTGGTCCGTTCTGGTCGGAGATTGTATCGGTTCTATGGGTTGCTGGGAAGCCCGCAGACGGCTGCAATGGCTTGCACGTGGTCTGCCACGGCCGACGCGAGGCCCACGACGCTTTGGCGCCGACAACGGAGGTGTGGGGGAGTCGATGGAGCGATGGAATTCGTCGGAAGGGCCGACTCGGCTTCGGCAACCTGCTTCACCGTCCGCCACAGTGGCGTACCTCGCTGCAACCTCGATTGCGGGTGTGCTGGTGCTCGCTGCGGTTGGGGAAGGGTGCTGTACATGCTGAACGCGACGCATGCCGATGTATCATCGTCGAAGTGACGGACTGACCAGGCGCCGGATTCTGGTCCGTTCTGGTCGGAGATTGTATCGGTTCTATGGGTTGGTGAGAATCCCGCAGTCGGCTGCAATGGCTTGCACGTGGTCTGCCACGTCCGGGGCGAGGCCCACGACGCATTGGCGCCGACAACGGAGGTGTGGGGGAGTCGATGGAGCGATGGAATTCGGCGGAAGGGCCGACTCGGCTTCGGCAACTTGCTTCACCGTCCGCCAAAGTGGCGTACCTCGCTGCAACATCGATTGCAGCTGCGCTGGTGCTCGCTGCGGTTGGGGAAGGGTGCTGTACATGCTGAACGCGACGGATGCCGATGTATCATCGTCGAAGTGACGGACTGACCAGGCGCCGGATTCTGGTCCGTTCTGGTCGGAGATTGTATCGGTTCTATGGGTTGGTGAGAATCCCGCAGTCGGCTGCAATGGCTTGCACGTGGTTTGGCACGTCCGGGGCGAGGCCCACGACGCATTGGCGCCGACAACGGAGGTGTGGGGGAGTCGATGGAGCGATGGAATTCGGCGGAAGGGCCGACTCGGCTTCGGCAACCTGCTTCACCGTCCGCCACAGTGGCGTACCTCGCTGCAACCTCGATCGCGGGTGTGCTGGTGCTCGCTGCGGTTGGGGAAGGGTGCTGTACATGCTGAACGCGACGGATGCCGATGTATCATCGTCGAAGTGACGGACTGACCAGGCGCCGGATTCTGGTCCGTTCTGGTCGGAGATTGTATCGGTTCTATGGGTTGGTGAGAATCCCGCAGTCGGCTGCAATGGCTTGCACGTGGTCTGCCACGTCCGGGGCGAGGCCCACGACGCATTGGCGCCGACAACGGAGGTGTGGGGGAGTCGACGGAGGGATGGAATTCGGCGGAAGGGCCGACTCGGCTTCGGCAACTTGCTTCACCGTCCGCCAAAGTGGCGTACCTCGCTGCAACATCGATTGCAGCTGCGCTGGTGCTCGCTGCGGTTGGGGAAGGGTGCTGTACATGCTGAACGCGACGGATGCCGATGTATCATCGTCGAAGTGACGGACTGACCAGGCGCCGGATTCTGGTCCGTTCTGGTCGGAGATTGTATCGGTTCTATGGGTTGCTGGGAAGCCCGCAGACGGCTGCGATGGCTTGCACGTGTTTTGGCACGGTCGACGCGAGGCCCGCAGCCCATTGGCACCGGCATCGGACTTGTGGGGAGTCGACGGAGGGATGGAATTCGGCGGAAGGGCCGACTCGGCTTCGGCAACCTGCTTCACCGTCCGCCAAAGTGGCGTACCTCGCTGCAACCTCGATCGCGGGTGTGCTGGTGCTCGCTGCGGTTGGGGAAGGGTGCTGTACATGCTGAACGCGACGGATGCCGATGTATCATCGTCGAAGAGACGGACTGACCAGGCGCCGGATTCTGGTCCGTTCTGGTCGGAGATTGTATCGGTTCTATGGGTTGCTGGGAAGCCCGCAGACGGCTGCGATGGCTTGCACGTGGTCTGCCACGGCCGACGCGAGGCCCACGACGCTTTGGCGCCGACAACGGAGGTGTGGGGGAGTCGATGGAGCGATGGAATTCGGCGGAAGGGCCGACTCGGCTTCGGCAACCTGCTTCACCGTCCGCCACAGTGGCGTACCTCGCTGCAACATAGATTGCGGGTGTGCTGGTGTTCGCTGCGGTTGGGGAAGGGTGCTGTACATGCTGAACGCGACGCATGCCGATGTATCATCGTCGAAGAGACGGATTGACCAGGCGCCGGATTCTGGTCCGTTCTGGTCGGAGATTGTATCGGTTCTATGGGTTGCTGGGAAGCCCGCAGACGGCTGCAATGGCTTGCACGTGGTCTGCCACGGCCGACGCGAGGCCCGCAGCGCATTGGCACCGGCATCGGACTTGTGGGGAGTCGACGGAGGGATGGAATTCGGCGGAAGGGCCGACTCGGCTTCGGCAACTTGCTTCACCGTCCGCCACAGTGGCGTACCTCGCTGCAACATCGATTGCGGGTGTGCTGGTGCTCGCTGCGGTTGGGGAAGGGTGCTGTACATGCTGAACGCGACGGATGCCGATGTATCATCGTCGAAGAGACGGACTGACCAGGCGCCGGATTCTGGTCCGTTCTGGTCGGAGATTGTATCGGTTCTATGGGTTGCTGGGAAGCCCGCAGACGGCTGCAATGGCTTGCACGTGGTCTGCCACGGCCGACGCGAGGCCCACGACGCTTTGGCGCCGACAACGGAGGTGTGGGGGAGTCGATGGAGCGATGGAATTCGTCGGAAGGGCCGACTCGGCTTCGGCAACCTGCTTCACCGTCCGCCAAAGTGGCGTACCTCGCTGCAACATCGATTGCAGCTGCGCTGGTGTTCGCTGCGGTTGGGGAAGGGTGCTGTACATGCTGAACGCGACGCATGCCGATGTATCATCGTCGAAGTGACGGATTGACCAGGCGCCGGATTCTGGTCCGTTCTGGTCGGAGATTGTATCGGTTCTATGGGTTGGTGAGAATCCCGCAGTCGGCTGCAATGGCTTGCACGTGGTTTGGCACGTCCGGGGCGAGGCCCACGACGCTTTGGCGCCGACAACGGAGGTGTGGGGGAGTCGATGGAGCGATGGAATTCGGCGGAAGGGCCGACTCGGCTTCGGCAACCTGCTTCACCGTCCGCCAAAGTGGCGTACCTCGCTGCAACCTCGATCGCGGGTGTGCTGGTGCTCGCTGCGGTTGGGGAAGGGTGCTGTACATGCTGAACGCGACGGATGCCGATGTATCATCGTCGAAGAGACGGACTGACCAGGCGCCGGATTCTGGTCCGTTCTGGTCGGAGATTGTATCGGTTCTATGGGTTGCTGGGAAGCCCGCAGACGGCTGCGATGGCTTGCACGTGGTCTGCCACGGCCGACGCGAGGCCCACGACGCTTTGGCGCCGACAACGGAGGTGTGGGGGAGTCGATGGAGCGATGGAATTCGGCGGAAGGGCCGACTCGGCTTCGGCAACCTGCTTCACCGTCCGCCACAGTGGCGTACCTCGCTGCAACATAGATTGCGGGTGTGCTGGTGTTCGCTGCGGTTGGGGAAGGGTGCTGTACATGCTGAACGCGACGCATGCCGATGTATCATCGTCGAAGAGACGGATTGACCAGGCGCCGGATTCTGGTCCGTTCTGGTCGGAGATTGTATCGATTCTATGGGTTGCTGGGAAGCCCGCAGACGGCTGCGATGGCATGCACGTGGTCTGCCACGGCCGACGCGAGGCCCACGACGCTTTGGCGCCGACAACGGAGGTGTGGGGGAGTCGATGGAGCGATGGAATTCGGCGGAAGGGCCGACTCGGCTTCGGCAACCTGCTTCACCGTCCGCCACAGTGGCGTACCTCGCTGCAACATAGATTGCGGGTGTGCTGGTGTTCGCTGCGGTTGGGGAAGGGTGCTGTACATGCTGAACGCGACGCATGCCGATGTATCATCGTCGAAGAGACGGATTGACCAGGCGCCGGATTCTGGTCCGTTCTGGTCGGAGATTGTATCGGTTCTATGGGTTGCTGGGAAGCCCGCAGACGGCTGCAATGGCTTGCACGTGGTCTGCCACGGCCGACGCGAGGCCCGCAGCGCATTGGCACCGGCATCGGACTTGTGGGGAGTCGACGGAGGGATGGAATTCGGCGGAAGGGCCGACTCGGCTTCGGCAACTTGCTTCACCGTCCGCCACAGTGGCGTACCTCGCTGCAACATCGATTGCGGGTGTGCTGGTGCTCGCTGCGGTTGGGGAAGGGTGCTGTACATGCTGAACGCGACGGATGCCGATGTATCATCGTCGAAGAGACGGACTGACCAGGCGCCGGATTCTGGTCCGTTCTGGTCGGAGATTGTATCGGTTCTATGGGTTGCTGGGAAGCCCGCAGACGGCTGCAATGGCTTGCACGTGGTCTGCCACGGCCGACGCGAGGCCCACGACGCTTTGGCGCCGACAACGGAGGTGTGGGGGAGTCGATGGAGCGATGGAATTCGTCGGAAGGGCCGACTCGGCTTCGGCAACCTGCTTCACCGTCCGCCACAGTGGCGTACCTCGCTGCAACATCGATTGCGGGTGTGCTGGTGCTCGCTGCGGTTGGGGAAGGGTGCTGTACATGCTGAACGCGACGCATGCCGATGTATCATCGTCGAAGTGACGGACTGACCAGGCGCCGGATTCTGGTCCGTTCTGGTCGGAGATTGTATCGGTTCTATGGGTTGCTGGGAAGCCCGCAGACGGCTGCAATGGCTTACACGTGGTCTGCCACGGCCGACGCGAGGCCCGCAGCGCATTGGCACCGGCATCGGACTTGTGGGGAGTCGACGGAGGGATGGAATTCGGCGGAAGGGCCGACTCGGCTTCGGCAACTTGCTTCACCGTCCGCCACAGTGGCGTACCTCGCTGCAACATCGATTGCGGGTGTGCTGGTGCTCGCTGCGGTTGGGGAAGGGTGCTGTACATGCTGAACGCGACGGATGCCGATGTATCATCGTCGAAGAGACGGACTGACCAGGCGCCGGATTCTGGTCCGTTCTGGTCGGAGATTGTATCGGTTCTATGGGTTGCTGGGAAGCCCGCAGACGGCTGCAATGGCTTGCACGTGGTCTGCCACGGCCGACGCGAGGCCCACGACGCTTTGGCGCCGACAACGGAGGTGTGGGGGAGTCGATGGAGCGATGGAATTCGGCGGAAGGGCCGACTCGGCTTCGGCAACCTGCTTCACCGTCCGCCACAGTGGCGTACCTCGCTGCAACCTCGATTGCGGGTGTGCTGGTGCTCGCTGCGGTTGGGGAAGGGTGCTGTACATGCTGAACGCGACGCATGCCGATGTATCATCGTCGAAGTGACGGACTGACCAGGCGCCGGATTCTGGTCCGTTCTGGTCGGAGATTGTATCGGTTCTATGGGTTGCTGGGAAGCCCGCAGACGGCTGCAATGGCTTACACGTGGTCTGCCACGGCCGACGCGAGGCCCGCAGCCCATTGGCACCGGCATCGGACGTGTGGGGAGTCGACGGAGGGATGGAATTCGTCGGAAGGGCCGACTCGGCTTCGGCAACCTGCTTCACCGTCCGCCACAGTGGCGTACCTCGCTGCAACCTCGATTGCGGGTGTGCTGGTGCTCGCTGCGGTTGGGGAAGGGTGCTGTACATGCTGAACGCGACGCATGCCGATGTATCATCGTCGAAGAGACGGACTGACCAGGCGCCGGATTCTGGTCCGTTCTGGTCGGAGATTGTATCGGTTCTATGGGTTGCTGGGAAGCCCGCAGACGGCTGCAATGGCTTGCACGTGGTCTGCCACGGCCGACGTGAGGCCCGCAGCGCATTGGCACCGGCATCGGAGGTGTGGGGGAGTCGACGGAGGGATGGAATTCGGCGGAAGGGCCGACTCGGCTTCGGCAACTTGCTTCACCGTCCGCCAAAGTGGCGTACCTCGCTGCAACATCGATTGCAGCTGCGCTGGTGTTCGCTGCGGTTGGGGAAGGGTGCTGTACATGCTGAACGCGACGCATGCCGATGTATCATCGTCGAAGAGGCGGACTGACCAGGCGCCGGATTCTGGTCCGTTCTGGTCGGAGATTGTATCGGTTCTATGGGTTGCTGGGAAGCCCGCAGACGGCTGCAATGGCTTGCACGTGGTCTGCCACGGCCGACGTGAGGCCCGCAGCGCATTGGCACCGGCATCGGAGGTGTGGGGGAGTCGACGGAGGGATGGAATTCGGCGGAAGGGCCGACTCGGCTTCGGCAACTTGCTTCACCGTCCGCCAAAGTGGCGTACCTCGCTGCAACATCGATTGCAGCTGCGCTGGTGTTCGCTGCGGTTGGGGAAGGGTGCTGTACATGCTGAACGCGACGCATGCCGATGTATCATCGTCGAAGAGGCGGACTGACCAGGCGCCGGATTCTGGTCCGTTCTGGTCGGAGATTGTATCGGTTCTATGGGTTGCTGGGAAGCCCGCAGACGGCTGCAATGGCTTGCACGTGGTCTGCCACGGCCGACGCGAGGCCCGCAGCGCATAGGCACCGGCATCGGACGTGTGGGGGAGTCGACGGAGGGATGGAATTCGTCGGAAGGGCCGACTCGGCTTCGGCAACCTGCTTCACCGTCCGCCACAGTGGCGTACCTCGCTGCAACATCGATTGCGGGTGTGCTGGTGCTCGCTGCGGTTGGGGAAGGGTGCTGTACATGCTGAACGCGACGGATGCCGATGTATCATCGTCGAAGAGACGGACTGACCAGGCGCCGGATTCTGGTCCGTTCTGGTCGGAGATTGTATCGGTTCTATGGGTTGCTGGGAAGCCCGCAGACGGCTGCAATGGCTTGCACGTGGTCTGCCACGGCCGACGCGAGGCCCACGACGCTTTGGCGCCGACAACGGAGGTGTGGGGGAGTCGATGGAGCGATGGAATTCGGCGGAAGGGCCGACTCGGCTTCGGCAACCTGCTTCACCGTCCGCCACAGTGGCGTACCTCGCTGCAACCTCGATTGCGGGTGTGCTGGTGCTCGCTGCGGTTGGGGAAGGGTGCTGTACATGCTGAACGCGACGCATGCCGATGTATCATCGTCGAAGTGACGGACTGACCAGGCGCCGGATTCTGGTCCGTTCTGGTCGGAGATTGTATCGGTTCTATGGGTTGCTGGGAAGCCCGCAGACGGCTGCAATGGCTTACACGTGGTCTGCCACGGCCGACGCGAGGCCCGCAGCGCATTGGCACCGGCATCGGACTTGTGGGGAGTCGACGGAGGGATGGAATTCGGCGGAAGGGCCGACTCGGCTTCGGCAACTTGCTTCACCGTCCGCCACAGTGGCGTACCTCGCTGCAACATCGATTGCGGGTGTGCTGGTGCTCGCTGCGGTTGGGGAAGGGTGCTGTACATGCTGAACGCGACGCATGCCGATGTATCATCGTCGAAGGGGCGGACTGACCAGGCGCCGGATTCTGGTCCGTTCTGGTCGGAGATTGTATCGGTTCTATGGGTTGCTGGGAAGCCCGCAGACGGCTGCAATGGCTTGCACGTGGTCTGCCACGGCCGACGCGAGGCCCGCAGCCCATTGGCACCGGCATCGGACGTGTGGGGAGTCGACGGAGGGATGGAATTCGTCGGAAGGGCCGACTCGGCTTCGGCAACCTGCTTCACCGTCCGCCACAGTGGCGTACCTCGCTGCAACCTCGATTGCGGGTGTGCTGGTGCTCGCTGCGGTTGGGGAAGGGTGCTGTACATGCTGAACGCGACGCATGCCGATGTATCATCGTCGAAGAGACGGACTGACCAGGCGCCGGATTCTGGTCCGTTCTGGTCGGAGATTGTATCGGTTCTATGGGTTGCTGGGAAGCCCGCAGACGGCTGCAATGGCTTGCACGTGGTCTGCCACGGCCGACGTGAGGCCCGCAGCGCATTGGCACCGGCATCGGAGGTGTGGGGGAGTCGACGGAGGGATGGAATTCGGCGGAAGGGCCGACTCGGCTTCGGCAACTTGCTTCACCGTCCGCCAAAGTGGCGTACCTCGCTGCAACATCGATTGCAGCTGCGCTGGTGTTCGCTGCGGTTGGGGAAGGGTGCTGTACATGCTGAACGCGACGCATGCCGATGTATCATCGTCGAAGAGGCGGACTGACCAGGCGCCGGATTCTGGTCCGTTCTGGTCGGAGATTGTATCGGTTCTATGGGTTGCTGGGAAGCCCGCAGACGGCTGCAATGGCTTGCACGTGGTCTGCCACGGCCGACGCGAGGCCCGCAGCGCATAGGCACCGGCATCGGACGTGTGGGGGAGTCGACGGAGGGATGGAATTCGGCGGAAGGGCCGACTCGGCTTCGGCAACTTGCTTCACCGTCCGCCAAAGTGGCGTACCTCGCTGCAACATCGATTGCGGGTGTGCTGGTGCTCGCTGCGGTTGGGGAAGGGTGCTGTACATGCTGAACGCGACGCATGCCGATGTATCATCGTCGAAGAGACGGACTGACCAGGCGCCGGATTCTGGTCCGTTCTGGTCGGAGATTGTATCGGTTCTATGGGTTGCTGGGAAGCCCGCAGACGGCTGCGATGGCTTGCACGTGGTCCAGCACGGCCGACGCGAGGCCCGCAGCCCATTGGCACCGGCATCGGACTTGTGGGGAGTCGACGGAGGGATGGAATTCGTCGGAAGGGCCGACTCGGCTTCGGCAACCTGCTTCACCGTCCGCCACAGTGGCGTACCTCGCTGCAACCTCGATTGCGGGTGTGCTGGTGTTCGCTGCGGTTGGGGAAGGGTGCTGTACATGCTGAACGCGACGCATGCCGATGTATCATCGTCGAAGTGACGGACTGACCAGGCGCCGGATTCTGGTCCGTTCTGGTCGGAGATTGTATCGGTTCTATGGGTTGCTGGGAAGCCCGCAGACGGCTGCGATGGCATGCACGTGGTCTGCCACGGCCGACGCGAGGCCCGCAGCGCATTGGCACCGGCATCGGACTTGTGGGGAGTCGACGGAGGGATGGAATTCGTCGGAAGGGCCGACTCGGCTTCGGCAACCTGCTTCACCGTCCGCCACAGTGGCGTACCTCGCTGCAACCTCGATTGCGGGTGTGCTGGTGCTCGCTGCGGTTGGGGAAGGGTGCTGTATATGCTGAACGCGACGGATGCCGATGTATCATCGTCGAAGAGACGGACTGACCAGGCGCCGGATTCTGGTCCGTTCTGGTCGGAGATTGTATCGGTTCTATGGGTTGCTGGGAAGCCCGCAGACGGCTGCGATGGCATGCACGTGGTCTGCCACGGCCGACGCGAGGCCCGCAGCGCATTGGCACCGGCATCGGACTTGTGGGGAGTCGACGGAGGGATGGAATTCGTCGGAAGGGCCGACTCGGCTTCGGCAACCTGCTTCACCGTCCGCCACAGTGGCGTACCTCGCTGCAACCTCGATTGCGGGTGTGCTGGTGCTCGCTGCGGTTGGGGAAGGGTGCTGTACATGCTGAACGCGACGGATGCCGATGTATCATCGTCGAAGAGACGGACTGACCAGGCGCCGGATTCTGGTCCGTTCTGGTCGGAGATTGTATCGGTTCTATGGGTTGCTGGGAAGCCCGCAGACGGCTGCGATGGCATGCACGTGGTCTGCCACGGCCGACGCGAGGCCCGCAGCGCATTGGCACCGGCATCGGACTTGTGGGGAGTCGACGGAGGGATGGAATTCGTCGGAAGGGCCGACTCGGCTTCGGCAACCTGCTTCACCGTCCGCCACAGTGGCGTACCTCGCTGCAACCTCGATTGCGGGTGTGCTGGTGCTCGCTGCGGTTGGGGAAGGGTGCTGTACATGCTGAACGCGACGGATGCCGATGTATCATCGTCGAAGAGACGGACTGACCAGGCGCCGGATTCTGGTCCGTTCTGGTCGGAGATTGTATCGGTTCTATGGGTTGCTGGGAAGCCCGCAGACGGCTGCGATGGCTTACACGTGGTCTGCCACGGTCGACGCGAGGCCCGCAGCCCATTGGCACCGGCATCGGACGTGTGGGGAGTCGACGGAGGGATGGAATTCGTCGGAAGGGCCGACTCGGCTTCGGCAACCTGCTTCACCGTCCGCCACAGTGGCGTACCTCGCTGCAACCTCGATTGCAGCTGCGCTGGTGTTCGCTGCGGTTGGGGAAGGGTGCTGTACATGCTGAACGCGACGCATGCCGATGTATCATCGTCGAAGAGGCGGACTGACCAGGCGCCGGATTCTGGTCCGTTCTGGTCGGAGATTGTATCGGTTCTATGGGTTGCTGGGAAGCCCGCAGACGGCTGCAATGGCTTACACGTGGTCTGCCACGGCCGACGCGAGGCCCGCAGCGCATTGGCACCGGCATCGGACGTGTGGGGAGTCAACGGAGGGATGGATTCGTCGGAAGGGCCGACTCGGCTTCGGCAACCTGCTTCACCGTCCGCCACAGTGGCGTACCTCGCTGCAACCTCGATTGCGGGTGTGCTGGTGCTCGCTGCGGTTGGGGAAGGGTGCTGTACATGCTGAACGCGACGGATGCCGATGTATCATCGTCGAAGAGACGGACTGACCAGGCGCCGGATTCTGGTCCGTTCTGGTCGGAGATTGTATCGGTTCTATGGGTTGCTGGGAAGCCCGCAGACGGCTGCGATGGCTTACACGTGGTCTGCCACGGTCGACGCGAGGCCCGCAGCCCATTGGCACCGGCATCGGACGTGTGGGGAGTCGACGGAGGGATGGAATTCGTCGGAAGGGCCGACTCGGCTTCGGCAACCTGCTTCACCGTCCGCCACAGTGGCGTACCTCGCTGCAACCTCGATTGCAGCTGCGCTGGTGTTCGCTGCGGTTGGGGAAGGGTGCTGTACATGCTGAACGCGACGCATGCCGATGTATCATCGTCGAAGAGGCGGACTGACCAGGCGCCGGATTCTGGTCCGTTCTGGTCGGAGATTGTATCGGTTCTATGGGTTGCTGGGAAGCCCGCAGACGGCTGCGATGGCATGCACGTGGTCTGCCACGGCCGACGCGAGGCCCGCAGCGCATTGGCACCGGCATCGGACTTGTGGGGAGTCGACGGAGGGATGGAATTCGTCGGAAGGGCCGACTCGGCTTCGGCAACCTGCTTCACCGTCCGCCACAGTGGCGTACCTCGCTGCAACCTCGATTGCGGGTGTGCTGGTGCTCGCTGCGGTTGGGGAAGGGTGCTGTACATGCTGAACGCGACGCATGCCGATGTATCATCGTCGAAGTGACGGACTGACCAGGCGCCGGATTCTGGTCCGTTCTGGTCGGAGATTGTATCGGTTCTATGGGTTGCTGGGAAGCCCGCAGACGGCTGCAATGGCTTACACGTGGTCTGCCACGGCCGACGCGAGGCCCGCAGCGCATTGGCACCGGCATCGGACTTGTGGGGAGTCGACGGAGGGATGGAATTCGTCGGAAGGGCCGACTCGGCTTCGGCAACCTGCTTCACCGTCCGCCACAGTGGCGTACCTCGCTGCAACCTCGATTGCGGGTGTGCTGGTGCTCGCTGCGGTTGGGGAAGGGTGCTGTACATGCTGAACGCGACGGATGCCGATGTATCATCGTCGAAGAGGCGGACTGACCAGGCGCCGGATTCTGGTCCGTTCTGGTCGGAGATTGTATCGGTTCTATGGGTTGCTGGGAAGCCCGCAGACGGCTGCAATGGCTTACACGTGGTCTGCCACGGCCGACGCGAGGCCCGCAGCGCATTGGCACCGGCATCGGACGTGTGGGGAGTCAACGGAGGGATGGATTCGTCGGAAGGGCCGACTCGGCTTCGGCAACCTGCTTCACCGTCCGCCACAGTGGCGTACCTCGCTGCTACCTCGATTGCGGGTGTGCTGGTGTTCGCTGCGGTTGGGGAAGGGTGCTGTACATGCTGAACGCGACGCATGCCGATGTATTATCGTCGAAGAGACGGATTGACCAGGCGCCGGATTCTGGTCCGTTCTGGTCGGAGATTGTATCGGTTCTATGGGTTGCTGGGAAGCCCGCAGACGGCTGCAATGGCTTGCACGTGGTCTGCCACGGCCGACGCGAGGCCCGCAGCGCATTGGCACCGGCATCGGACTTGTGGGGAGTCGACGGAGGGATGGAATTCGTCGGAAGGGCCGACTCGGCTTCGGCAACCTGCTTCACCGTCCGCCACAGTGGCGTACCTCGCTGCAACCTCGATTGCGGGTGTGCTGGTGCTCGCTGCGGTTGGGGAAGGGTGCTGTACATGCTGAACGCGACGGATGCCGATGTATCATCGTCGAAGAGACGGACTGACCAGGCGCCGGATTCTGGTCCGTTCTGGTCGGAGATTGTATCGGTTCTATGGGTTGCTGGGAAGCCCGCAGACGGCTGCAATGGCTTGCACGTGGTCTGCCACGGCCGACGCGAGGCCCACGACGCTTTGGCGCCGACAACGGAGGTGTGGGGGAGTCGATGGAGCGATGGAATTCGTCGGAAGGGCCGACTCGGCTTCGGCAACCTGCTTCACCGTCCGCCACAGTGGCGTACCTCGCTGCAACCTCGATTGCGGGTGTGCTGGTGCTCGCTGCGGTTGGGGAAGGGTGCTGTACATGCTGAACGCGACGCATGCCGATGTATCATCGTCGAAGTGACGGACTGACCAGGCGCCGGATTCTGGTCCGTTCTGGTCGGAGATTGTATCGGTTCTATGGGTTGCTGGGAAGCCCGCAGACGGCTGCAATGGCTTGCACGTGGTCTGCCACGGCCGACGCGAGGCCCGCAGCCCATTGGCACCGGCATCGGACGTGTGGGGAGTCGACGGAGGGATGGAATTCGTCGGAAGGGCCGACTCGGCTTCGGCAACCTGCTTCACCGTCCGCCACAGTGGCGTACCTCGCTGCAACATCGATTGCGGGTGTGCTGGTGCTCGCTGCGGTTGGGGAAGGGTGCTGTACATGCTGAACGCGACGCATGCCGATGTATCATCGTCGAAGAGACGGACTGACCAGGCGCCGGATTCTGGTCCGTTCTGGTCGGAGATTGTATCGGTTCTATGGGTTGCTGGGAAGCCCGCAGACGGCTGCAATGGCTTGCACGTGGTCTGCCACGGCCGACGTGAGGCCCGCAGCGCATTGGCACCGGCATCGGAGGTGTGGGGGAGTCGACGGAGGGATGGAATTCGGCGGAAGGGCCGACTCGGCTTCGGCAACTTGCTTCACCGTCCGCCAAAGTGGCGTACCTCGCTGCAACATCGATTGCAGCTGCGCTGGTGTTCGCTGCGGTTGGGGAAGGGTGCTGTACATGCTGAACGCGACGCATGCCGATGTATCATCGTCGAAGAGGCGGACTGACCAGGCGCCGGATTCTGGTCCGTTCTGGTCGGAGATTGTATCGGTTCTATGGGTTGCTGGGAAGCCCGCAGACGGCTGCAATGGCTTGCACGTGGTCTGCCACGGCCGACGCGAGGCCCGCAGCGCATTGGCACCGGCATCGGACGTGTGGGGGAGTCGACGGAGGGATGGAATTCGGCGGAAGGGCCGACTCGGCTTCGGCAACTTGCTTCACCGTCCGCCAAAGTGGCGTACCTCGCTGCAACATCGATTGCAGCTGCGCTGGTGTTCGCTGCGGTTGGGGAAGGGTGCTGTACATGCTGAACGCGACGCATGCCGATGTATCATCGTCGAAGAGGCGGATTGACCAGGCGCCGGATTCTGGTCCGTTCTGGTCGGAGATTGTATCGGTTCTATGGGTTGCTGGGAAGCCCGCAGACGGCTGCAATGGCTTGCACGTGGTCTGCCACGGCCGACGCGAGGCCCACGACGCTTTGGCGCCGACAACGGAGGTGTGGGGAGTCAACGGAGGGATGGATTCGTCGGAAGGGCCGACTCGGCTTCGGCAACCTGCTTCACCGTCCGCCACAGTGGCGTACCTCGCTGCAACATCGATTGCGGGTGTGCTGGTGCTCGCTGCGGTTGGGGAAGGGTGCTGTACATGCTGAACGCGACGCATGCCGATGTATCATCGTCGAAGAGACGGACTGACCAGGCGCCGGATTCTGGTCCGTTCTGGTCGGAGATTGTATCGGTTCTATGGGTTGCTGGGAAGCCCGCAGACGGCTGCAATGGCTTGCACGTGGTCTGCCACGGCCGACGCGAGGCCCGCAGCCCATTGGCACCGGCATCGGACGTGTGGGGAGTCGACGGAGGGATGGAATTCGTCGGAAGGGCCGACTCGGCTTCGGCAACCTGCTTCACCGTCCGCCACAGTGGCGTACCTCGCTGCAACCTCGATTGCGGGTGTGCTGGTGCTCGCTGCGGTTGGGGAAGGGTGCTGTACATGCTGAACGCGACGCATGCCGATGTATCATCGTCGAAGAGACGGACTGACCAGGCGCCGGATTCTGGTCCGTTCTGGTCGGAGATTGTATCGGTTCTATGGGTTGCTGGGAAGCCCGCAGACGGCTGCAATGGCTTGCACGTGGTCTGCCACGGCCGACGTGAGGCCCGCAGCGCATTGGCACCGGCATCGGAGGTGTGGGGGAGTCGACGGAGGGATGGAATTCGGCGGAAGGGCCGACTCGGCTTCGGCAACTTGCTTCACCGTCCGCCAAAGTGGCGTACCTCGCTGCAACATCGATTGCAGCTGCGCTGGTGTTCGCTGCGGTTGGGGAAGGGTGCTGTACATGCTGAACGCGACGCATGCCGATGTATCATCGTCGAAGAGGCGGACTGACCAGGCGCCGGATTCTGGTCCGTTCTGGTCGGAGATTGTATCGGTTCTATGGGTTGCTGGGAAGCCCGCAGACGGCTGCAATGGCTTGCACGTGGTCTGCCACGGCCGACGCGAGGCCCGCAGCGCATTGGCACCGGCATCGGACGTGTGGGGGAGTCGACGGAGGGATGGAATTCGGCGGAAGGGCCGACTCGGCTTCGGCAACTTGCTTCACCGTCCGCCAAAGTGGCGTACCTCGCTGCAACATCGATTGCAGCTGCGCTGGTGTTCGCTGCGGTTGGGGAAGGGTGCTGTACATGCTGAACGCGACGCATGCCGATGTATCATCGTCGAAGAGGCGGATTGACCAGGCGCCGGATTCTGGTCCGTTCTGGTCGGAGATTGTATCGGTTCTATGGGTTGCTGGGAAGCCCGCAGACGGCTGCGATGGCTTGCACGTGGTCCAGCACGGCCGACGCGAGGCCCGCAGCCCATTGGCACCGGCATCGGACTTGTGGGGAGTCGACGGAGGGATGGAATTCGTCGGAAGGGCCGACTCGGCTTCGGCAACCTGCTTCACCGTCCGCCACAGTGGCGTACCTCGCTGCAACCTCGATTGCGGGTGTGCTGGTGTTCGCTGCGGTTGGGGAAGGGTGCTGTACATGCTGAACGCGACGCATGCCGATGTATCATCGTCGAAGTGACGGACTGACCAGGCGCCGGATTCTGGTCCGTTCTGGTCGGAGATTGTATCGGTTCTATGGGTTGCTGGGAAGCCCGCAGACGGCTGCGATGGCTTACACGTGGTCTGCCACGGTCGACGCGAGGCCCGCAGCCCATTGGCACCGGCATCGGACGTGTGGGGAGTCGACGGAGGGATGGAATTCGTCGGAAGGGCCGACTCGGCTTCGGCAACCTGCTTCACCGTCCGCCACAGTGGCGTACCTCGCTGCAACCTCGATTGCAGCTGCGCTGGTGTTCGCTGCGGTTGGGGAAGGGTGCTGTACATGCTGAACGCGACGCATGCCGATGTATCATCGTCGAAGAGGCGGACTGACCAGGCGCCGGATTCTGGTCCGTTCTGGTCGGAGATTGTATCGGTTCTATGGGTTGCTGGGAAGCCCGCAGACGGCTGCGATGGCATGCACGTGGTCTGCCACGGCCGACGCGAGGCCCGCAGCGCATTGGCACCGGCATCGGACTTGTGGGGAGTCGACGGAGGGATGGAATTCGTCGGAAGGGCCGACTCGGCTTCGGCAACCTGCTTCACCGTCCGCCACAGTGGCGTACCTCGCTGCTACCTCGATTGCGGGTGTGCTGGTGTTCGCTGCGGTTGGGGAAGGGTGCTGTACATGCTGAACGCGACGCATGCCGATGTATTATCGTCGAAGAGACGGATTGACCAGGCGCCGGATTCTGGTCCGTTCTGGTCGGAGATTGTATCGGTTCTATGGGTTGCTGGGAAGCCCGCAGACGGCTGCAATGGCTTGCACGTGGTCTGCCACGGCCGACGCGAGGCCCGCAGCGCATTGGCACCGGCATCGGACTTGTGGGGAGTCGACGGAGGGATGGAATTCGTCGGAAGGGCCGACTCGGCTTCGGCAACCTGCTTCACCGTCCGCCACAGTGGCGTACCTCGCTGCAACCTCGATTGCGGGTGTGCTGGTGCTCGCTGCGGTTGGGGAAGGGTGCTGTACATGCTGAACGCGACGGATGCCGATGTATCATCGTCGAAGAGACGGACTGACCAGGCGCCGGATTCTGGTCCGTTCTGGTCGGAGATTGTATCGGTTCTATGGGTTGCTGGGAAGCCCGCAGACGGCTGCAATGGCTTGCACGTGGTCTGCCACGGCCGACGCGAGGCCCACGACGCTTTGGCGCCGACAACGGAGGTGTGGGGGAGTCGATGGAGCGATGGAATTCGTCGGAAGGGCCGACTCGGCTTCGGCAACCTGCTTCACCGTCCGCCACAGTGGCGTACCTCGCTGCAACCTCGATTGCGGGTGTGCTGGTGCTCGCTGCGGTTGGGGAAGGGTGCTGTACATGCTGAACGCGACGGATGCCGATGTATCATCGTCGAAGAGACGGACTGACCAGGCGCCGGATTCTGGTCCGTTCTGGTCGGAGATTGTATCGGTTCTATGGGTTGCTGGGAAGCCCGCAGACGGCCGCGATGGCTTGCACGTGGTCTGCCACGGTCGACGCGAGGCCCGCAGCCCATTGGCACCGGCATCGGACGTGTGGGGAGTCGACGGAGGGATGGAATTCGTCGGAAGGGCCGACTCGGCTTCGCAATGTCAGAATATACAATTTGCTAGTCAAATACCGATTTATCAAAGAATATAAGTGCTTTGGACGAATCCTATCAATGTTTTGGTAAGAACCCGACGTGATTATATATAAAACTAGATTTTCCGTATAAAAAGTAGCTTTCGATATATCTAAAACGTTGGGACAATGTCTCAGTATAGAATTATTTAGTAAAACACAGCTTCTAACAAAGTACACAACAGCGGAACCGTTTACACTTAAAAGCAAATAGCTTGGACTGAGCATGCAACTGGGAAGACGTGAACACGTACAACAAAGTCGCGCGGGCACGAATAAGCTCCGAAATTTAGATAAAGTTAAGCGGAAGCGACCTCGTGGCGGCGGTCGCACACGCATTCAAGGCGCTGTAAACGCAGGGTTTCGTCGAGCGCGGCACGCGAAGGAGTGAAGTACTGGAGGAATTCCAGCGTAAGAGGCTCGAGGAGGAACATGTACTGCATGGACTTGACACGCGTAACCGCGACGTAAAAGGAGGAGCGCTGAGGTTGCATGCGTGTGGAGTGGCGGAGAGGACCAATGATGGCCTTTTCGACGGTGAGGCCTTGACACTTTTCTGTGGTGAGGCCAAACGCAGGAACGAGCGGTACTTGGTCGACAGAAACGGTGAAAGAGCGGTTGCGGATCGAAACGCTGACGCTTTTCTCTTTTCGACACCGAACAGGAGTGACACCAGCGGGAGCACAGGCCACAATCGTCGACCCGAGCAGCGCACGCTCGAAGAGGTGGACGAAGACGGTTTCTGGTGGAACGGAGTGGAAATGGGACGCGTAGTCGCCGGAGTCGTCTACGCGGACGGTGTCGCCGCTGGCAGCGCGAAATCCGGCGACGGTGCCAATGGTTCCATTAGCCAGGTGAAGAGCGCGAGAAATGTTCTTCGTGCACTGCATTGGGAGGCCAATCGCGATCATCAGTACCATGGGTATACCGCTGGTTTTGTCGCTCCTGATATCCTTCAAACTGCGCCGTTGGCCGGGAGAAAGCTCGCCACGCGGGCGAGAAACGGCAGCGGGGAAATAGTGCAGTACCTGCCGTGAGGCCTTGCAGAACGCTTGGGTGGCCAACTGGTTGAACTCGACGCGGAGAGCGTTGGATGTAACCAGAATTGGGCAAAACGTGTTCGCTGCGGTTGCTGAAGCAGATCGCCAATTGCATGTGTAACAGCGACGGTTGACGAGATCAATATCGGCTTGTATATAGTCTCCATTTCTCCACCGGGCGAGAATGTCACGCCACACGGGATCGTCACGATGGCGCATGTTTACTTCTAACATTACCACCTCGTTGAGCTCACGATATGCGTCGATCCCGCGCTGCCGCAATAGATAGGTGGAGGTCGTGTCGTCTGCGCGTCTTGAGGCAGCCAAAGAACGTGAAATAGGAGGCGGCGCTTGGTCGACGAATGCAGGGTGGCCAGCAACCGGTAGCTGCTGAAGCCAATCCCCGACAAAGAGAATATGAATTCGCCCGAAGCGCTTGGCAGGCTCGTTTTTAAGATCTCTGAGGGCGATATCGATCATCCCAATAAACTTGGCGTCTGTTGTGGAGACCTCGTCCATGACGAGTAGTTTCAAGGAAGCAAACTTCTCTTTGTCATCGAGTGAGTAGCGCTTGGCGTGGGCGCCCTGGCCGACCCTCCATTTAAAGAGACTGTGAATGGTTTGCCCGTTGGCAGCTTCCGCCGCAACGCCTTGGTAAGCAACGGTCTTCACGGCGTCACTGCTACCCCAAGATGCAGCGAGACCCTGCAAGGCTCGAATAACTTGACTTTTACCTGTCCCGGGTCCTCCGCCGAGAAAAGCGATGATTTGATCAGGAACCAGGTGTGGCTCCATCAAGATAGAATGTAGAAAACCAGCACCGACGCGAATGAAAGCCTTATGCTGTTTGCGGTTCAAGCCAAATCGCTGAGAGATGTCAGCCAGAGACGCGTTAGCGGGAACCGCGGAACCGGTAGTGGGCTCCAACAAAGCAGGATCAGTCCAAGACGCTGCATTTTCTAAAGCGCTAGTGAGCAGGCGCACACGGGTAGGGAGGGCGACGTCGACTTGACAGGAGACTAGCGATAGCGCTTGGTTCTCGCGAGCGAGGAAAGCTTCTTCGGCTTTCGCGATATCACGATCCACAGAATCGACAGTCAGTGAAGAGTATAGAGCACAGTCAGCAGGAAGCGGCACTCGTTGAGTCGACACCGCTAAGGTGGCAGCCTCGAAAGCCTTGTTAATCGAGTGCGTGTACGTGGTCGGGGATGTAATGGTGGCGGTGTCAGACCACATTTCGTCTCCGTCAATCAATTCTTGAGAATCGTCAGCAGGGTGCTGTCCGAATCGGAGACGTAGTTGTCGTCAAAAACGCCATCGAAGTAGCTCCTGTAGCGTTCTGTGTCTGCATCGAGCCGCTTCCGTGCGAGCTCGCGGGAGCTGTAGTAGTCATTTGAGTAGCGCAGAAAGAGGTGTGCGTCTGGGGGGCATCACGATGCCACCAGGTTCGAAACTGTTCCTCGCTAGTCGCGGTGTCTCCGAGACACAGGTCCTCCAAACGACGAAACGGCCGAAAAAGGGTTAGGATAGCGCGCTGAAAGTCTTGCCTCTGCTCACCGTCGACGTCAGAATTGCGCATGTCAGGGAGCCGCTTGCCAAGAAGACAAGGAACAGCGGGTATTTCACGCAAATGCACTGAATGTGTGGTGCGCTGGGCGTGGGGGGGTCGGAATCGCAGACCCCGGAGATGGACCAGTTTTTGGTACAGCCGGACAAAACTCATGAGGGTCTGGGTTTCCAGCTCGGCGGGGCGATGCAAGTAATCCAGAAATGGTCCCGATGGGACATATGACGATCCGGCGCCTTGTGTTAGCGTGACATCAATGGCTGCATTTTCAAAAATGGCCTTGGCGCACGACGAGATGTGGATGTTCTGGAAGTCGACCGACGAGTAGAAAGGAGACTCGCGCTGGAGATACAGGGAGGCAAGGGGGGCGGCGATTTCTTGGGCATTGGACATCGAGCAACACATGGACTGGACACACCGCCTGCCTGCCGCAACGGCATCGTCAGACCCCGCAGCGCGTATCTGGGCCTTGTCGTATGCGTGAACATGGATCGCTAACGGGTTCTCGATGGTGTTCTGGTCCTTCGTAGTGTACTTCATCATGTAGAAAGCCTTTTCCGGCCCTACGCAGCCACCGACAACAGATTAGAACCGTGATAGAAGACATCAATTTGATAAGCTGTACCTTCATCCGCAGCGAGAAACTTGACGTCGTGGTTGCATTTGAAGACACTGTTCACCAGGGGGACGTAAGTGTTTAAATACTCGCTCCCGATTTCTCGACGCAACTCGACTTTGTCATGTACCGTCCATCGCGTGTCAGCGACGGCTTCTTTAGGAAAGAACATGCGGCATATTTTACCCGCCGGCGTCCGGCGTGATGCTTTGAAGCAAGACCGACTGTGATACCAGTGGTGAACCTGATAATCGGTGAGCGCTCGGGAAACGACCAAATCAGCCTGCACGTCGCCTCGTGCAGGTAGCGGAAGCGGAGCAGGACTGGCCAATAGGTGGTGAGTAGCAGCGGCGGGCCACGTTTCATCCAAGGCGGCAGCGGCGGAGCCCATCCGGAGCTGTATAATCTCGTCGGCCCCAAAACCGGACAAACACGATGCGCACTTAGAAGTGACAGGTCTTTCCCGGGACTTCTTTGGCTTCTGAAAAGCTTCAGCCTCAAACGGCTGAGACTCTAAATCCGCAGCACCGCACGTCGGGCAAACTGCACCACTGATCGGAAAAGACGATGATGCAATAGACGCAACGTATGCCTGGAGACGCTGCTGGACAGCGCTGTTTTTGCACTGGGAATAGTAGACATCAACGGTTTTTGCCATCCCCCGGACCCAGACAAGCATGTGCCCGTGTAAATTACCGGTCGATCCTTGCGATTCAGTTGCCACGTAGAAAGCCTCGGTCTCCCCAAAAATTCCAACACCAGGCTTCGAGCACTTCCGGCTAGTATCCCAGTTCAGGACAACTTCAATGAGCAAGTTCAGGAGGTAGTTATAGTGTTGCGCGCAAGCTGTAGGATTTCGCGTCGCAATACTCCCGAGTTTGGCCTTGCTGTACGCGACGCATTGGCTTAGTGTGACGCGCGCGGAATCGAGAAGATCGTCAGACATTTCACCGGCAAGATTTGCCACTCGATAGGAGGCGCTGCAATCTGGGGAGATGGTGAAAAATATAGCAGGCTGGCCGAAGACAAGCTGCATTGACATCACCTGGGTGCGAGCTTGCCCGCGCTCTTGATTGGACCCCAAAAAAGCACGAAGCCCCGTAGCAACAGCTGAGAGGAGGTCGAGGTCCGGCTGATCCACTACCGGCGGTTCCGGCAGGCGAGAGTTTGCAGTGATCGTCCGGCGCCTATCTTCTAGGTAATTCACGTGATGGAGCAGTTGCTCTCTATCAACACGAGCAATACTGCGCATAATACCAGGGAAGAGTTTTGCGCGCAGATACACAGCCTGCGTTGCACGGTGCCGCGCAATCACATCAAACGCGACCAGAGCAAACGACGGATGCCGCGCAAAACGGCGCGACGAAAGTCGAAGACAGTGGCGCAAATAGGTTTCCAAGCCGATTTTCGTGCCTCTCTCCTCGTCAAGCCCCCCACGACCAAACGGAAAAAGCTCGCAAAATGAATGGCTCCAAAATTCAGCGTCGAAATCAGAAAGGAGTGCCTGAAGAACGCTGCACGATTATGTCAGCAGACGCGTTATCAAGCACCCGGCGCACCAACTGCACATCATCCTCCATCGCGAAATTCGTCACTAGGGCCACAGCTGACTGCTCCATGCATTCCGCCTCCAATGTTGGCGCTGCGAGATGTGCGGGACGAGGTTGGTTGTGGCGCGAATGTGCATCGTCGAGAAGTTGCGCGAAACGAGGACATGATGAGGTCGCGTCTGAATCGACGCGGGCGCTCGGATCGGCAATCGCGACAGTGGCAATATGCTGTCTGGGGGTAACCGGCACGGTTTGTTCCCCGTCGGTGCGGTTGGGTCTCGATTCCCGAGAACAATCAAGCACCACATTAGTGCTGCTCACGAATGCTTCAATCTGCGAACGATCCGTAACCCCGATATGGACGTACAGACGATTGTTGTTCATGTACCAGCCCAGCAGCGCGAACAGACGAGAGACGCGCGCGCAGTAGCGGCGTAATGTTGTGGCCTTCTGTAGTGGAGTCATAGCCCCTATCATCGTCACACCGATCGTTCCGTTTGACACGACTTCCGCGGGCAGCAAGACGGCAGGCGGCGCGGGGTCAGCACGAAAATAGTAGGCATGGGAGCGTATCGAACTGTGCTTGCCGCCTTGGACCACCGATAGGTAGCGTGTCGGTTGCGCAAGGTTCACCATGGCGTTCTCGGTCATCGTGGTATCATCGTACGCGTCTGGTAGCTCGCCAATGAATAATCCATTCGCGATAGCAAACTTGGGAGCATTTTTCACACGCGACTTCGACAGCGACCCAAAGCAGGAGCCGCACAAAAGCATCATCGTGCTCGACGCGGATTGAAACAGGCCGCGCCTGGATAAGAGCATTCCCGCAAATATCGGGTTGATATCAGACGCGTCGTAGTGAGACTCAAGCTCAGGTGGAAGCCCACGAGGTGGCTTCAGACGGGATTGCATCGCGCGAACCAAGACTTTGCAGCGCTCCACACGTTTACTCTCCAGGTCGCGGGTTGGATACAAGCAATCGCACACGCAGCAGGTCTTTTGACTCATGAACGAATTCGACAGTCGTTCTTTACAAATACCAAGGAGCTCCACCACTCGACCGGCGGGAATAGGATTTACTGTAGGAAGACTTTGACGCGCCGCCCCTCTTTGATACTTGCGGCGTTCGCGTTCTCGATCATTGTAAGTTGGATCGGCAGCGCGCTTAGACCGCTTCTGAGCGGACGCCTGCGACGGCGAAGACGGCATGCGAGTTGGTAGAGCGAAAGCAAATATGTCATTGTGGTCAGTCCCAAACCCTCTATGAAGGGGGAACGCGCGTGCCGCGAACGGCAGCACGCGGAAAACGCGGCAAAAGGTCCGCACCCAGCCACTTTACGCTGACAACGCCATCAGAATGCAACACCGCTCGTTTAATCAACCACGGCTGCACTCCAACCGGATCAGTTCCACCGCGAAAGAGGTTACGTCTTCGTTTGAAACCACAGTAACATGGACGCGATCCATATTGGGCAGTGAGCCGATTTTGCGCGGCGACGCGAACGGCCAGGTTGTTTTCTTGGAAAGTCACCCATCACGAAACGTTCTCCGGCAAGGTCCCAGCATAGGATGGTCGCTTGTCGGGCGGCGGTCTGAAAACGCTTGTTTGAGGCGAAATTGACCTACCAGGGCCTGCAAGCTAAGCGTAATGAAGAGTCAAGTACAGTACGAGATAATTGGCAGGGCTCGAAGCGTGGACGCACGGAAACCGACTTGTCTGACATTTCTACGTAAACCTCGCGATAGCGATTTTGTGACCACATACTTGCGGCAAAACGCGGCAAGGGCCAACCAGATCACTTCTCAAATAGCACCTGCACAGTCGGCGCGAGCCATGAGCCCCAGTAGTGATTCCCGCACCCCGGGCCAGCGTGTTGACCAAGATGGCAAAACCGAAAGTGAAAGCGACGACGACCTGGAACAAGTTGCAGCTGCACAGCAGTTGCTCGAAACCCCGACGATCAGATCCGTTAAGCAGGCCTTTCGCTGGATCAACAAACCGCTTGCAGAAAAGACAACCTCCGTGTCCATCTCCATGTGCCTGTACGCCACAAAAAAGTTCGAGCGCGGGTGGTTTTTGACCATGATTGACTGCAAGCGGGCTGCGGACTTTGCCACTGCGAAGGCGCTTCTAGACGGACTGGACTTCCCGATACGAAAGCAATATCTACTTTCGCTGACAGTATATTTGGTCCCGTTCAAGAGCAAAGAGCCCGTCACAATTCCAGACGTGAAGTATCGAGCTGGGTCCATTCTACACTGCCGCCATGTAACGGGGCTCGCAATTCAAGAGCGCAGCGGGATCCCTAAGGGTAACATCGGCAGCATGGACCGGATTTCCGAACAGATTCTGGCCGCCCCAGAGCAGTCACTTTCTACGAGTCCTCCTGTTACTTCTGAACCTGCTCTGGCGACAACCCAGTCGATTTCTACGAGTCCCCCTGTTACATCCGAGTCACTCCTTCAAGCGGCAAGTGCAAGCGCCCGAGTATCCTCGATGGACGTTTCCCAGCAAAACGGATCAGCCGGCCATTCGACGATCAGCGAACCGGCTATCCTCGCTCCGATAAAGCGCAAAGGTGAGAAGGTTCCAGGGGATGGGGAAACGCAACCGTTGAAGAAGGTCAAGAAGAAAACGTCGGCAGAATCGAAGACGCCAGATACGAAGATGGCAAGCAGCCTTGGCGATTAGCCAGAAGCTGCATCAGAGTCAAGCAAGGCAAGGTGCCCAGATATAGCAGAAAGGCACGAAGCTCCAGGGGATGGGGAAACGCACCCGTTGAAGATGGTCAAGAAGGCGAGCAGCTTCGGCGATCAGCTGGAAGCGGCATCAGAGTCAAATTTTAATTCATTTGTTTTAATTTGTCAAACTTTCATTCATATAGTTTCACTTTGCTGACAACAAGCCCGTCTAAAGCAACAAAAGAGCGAATCTCAACAACAACACGGCCAACGCAAAAGCGTACGTAGCCGAAGAGCCCGCCGCCATTACCGAGGCTCTTACTCCCGGCGCCTTGCATTATTTACAAACCACGACGACAAATTAGGTCCATTCGTACCACCTTCATGCAAGCCATATTCGCACCTAAACGGGAGGGCGACGACACAGGCAACATGCACGTAATATATAAATTACTAGGGGTATTCATTTACAATAACGTATAACTTCGTTTGAGTATTGCCTTGCTGATTAGGGCCCACAAAAAGGTACATAAATTACCGGGTGATCAATTTATGGATAATGGCACGGTGATCGGCATCGTTTCTTAACTCTGAAAATAAATTTCAGAGAATTGGGTATCAATAATATCATTAATCAAACCGAAATATATACAGATTACTAGACACACTTAGTACTGTGGGTATAAGACAAGTCATTATTAGAAAAAGAGCAGTCAACATCAAAAATAAACAATAATACTGGATAATGTGTTTTGAAGAAAACCGCTTCATAAGGTTTACAAAATGTGTTTACAGTGGTTTAGATCATTAAGGCGATCGAATAATCGCTCTTAATGATCTAAACCACTGTATAGTAATTTAAGTAGAGTGGTGGGGTGACGAATCGGGTGACGAATGGAGTATAGATTGGTGGTATATGAGTTGAAGTGGATGGAGAATATGAAGTCAATGATGAATAAGGTTGTTGTTGTGAGTAGAAGGGATGAAGACACAAAAAAAGTTGGTGGATGGTGCAGAAGTATAGAAGTGGTAGAGAAGAAAATGGTGAAATACCTATGTGTTGGTGTTGAAAGGTGGGATAAAGATGGTGTATGCATTGATTGGAGAATAAGTTGAAGTGGATGAAGAATATGAGGTTGGTGGTGAATAAGGTGGTTGTTGTGAGTTGTAGAGATGTTGGAGATGAAGTTTAGTAGTGGGATGAAGTAAAATATTGATGGAGGATGATGTAAAAGGATAGAAATGTCGAGAGAAATGGTAGTGGTTGGCGTTGAAGTAAATATATTTTGTTGTTGAATGGTGATATGTTGAATGGTGGGATCAAGGGTGGAGTATAGATTGGTGGTGGTATGAGTTGAAGTGGACGAAGAATATGAGGTTGGTGGTGAATCAGGTGGTGTCGACATGTTGGAGATAAAGTATAGTAGTGGGATGAAGTACATATTGTTGGAGGATGACGGAGAAGGATAGAAAATGTTGATAGAAATGGCAGTGGTTGGTGTTGAAGTAAGTAGATTTTGTTGTTGAATGGTAAGAGGATTGGTGAAGTATAGATTTGTCGTGGTATGAGTTGAAGTGGATGAAGAATGCAGCGGGGCTGCAATTGCTTATAGCGTAGAGGAAGACACAGACTCGAGAGTCTTTAGTGTATTTGATAGCTAGCAAGCTCTATACGAGAGCTTGTTACGAGTACCTTAAATATCCTATTTAAGAACTCCAGAGGTATGCAATACCTTAAACAAAGGCAATGAACTCTAGACTTCAAAATGTGAACTGAATGTATTGTTGTTTATCGCGGCAGAGCCGCCTGTAGCCTGAATGTATAGGACTCACTATCTATCATAGTAGATCCCAGTCAAATGCATTTGTAGTAAGTAGATTTTGTTGTTGAATGGTGAGATGAGGGGTGAAGTATAGATTGGTGGTGGTATGGGTCGACGTGATGAAGAATATGAGGTGATTGGTAAATAAGTTAGTTGTTGTGAGTTGAAGGGAAGTTGTATACGAAGTTTAGTAGTGGGATGAAGTAAATATTGTTGGTGGTTGATGAAAAGGGATAGCATTGGTGAAGAAAAATGGTGGTGGTTGGTGTTGAAGTAAGTATATGTTTATGTGGAATAGTGATATGAGGGGTGAAGTATATATTTGCAGCGGGGCTGCCGTAGCTTTTGCGTCAGAGGAAGACACAGACTCAGAGAGTCTCTAGTAGTATTGATAGCTTGCAAACTCTATACGAGAGTTTGCACGAGTACCTTAATATAGCTAATTATGGACTCCAAGAGACAGAAGTACCTTAAACAAGGCTAGTGAACTCTTAGGCTTCAAATGTGAACTGAATGTATTGTTGTTTATCGCGGCAGAGCCGCCTGTTGTTTGTATGTATAGGACTCACTATCTATCATAGTAGAGCCTAGTCTAATGCATATCCAGTGGCTGTGAGCCACCCACTCCTATCTGGGGTGACCCACGTAACATATGTGTGGAACTCACTTATGTGTGGCACCTAGCTTGTGTGCATCACACTATTCGATGTAACCCCGTTACACCCTCCCCCACCAGACTGTGGACACCACGTGTCCGCACTCGTCATCGTCTCGATTGAGAAATCTCTACGGCAACGGCCAAGTCGCTTGCCCTCGCGAGAGCCCGCTCCAGAACTTTCCAAGTTCAACGAGCACATAGCTCTGAGTCCGCAGGCGTCTTGGTCATTCGACAACAAGAGCGCGCCCGCGTCCCCGGCACCTAGTGCCACAACGTCCGACCGCAAGGTCTCACCGCGCCCCGCGTCAACGCTCTCGGTGAGAGAGTATCACGCCCTGCAGCAGAGCCGTCTTGCGCTTAGCTCCGAGAGCCCCAACAGCGCGAACATGGCCCGCCATGCGGTAGATGACCTCTTTGAGGGCCTCGGGGAGGGGGAGGAGGACGAGGAGCTGGACTACAGCTCCGACACGCCGATGTCTCAGCGAGAGGACTCCCCGCCACCTGCGCGTCCACGCTCGCCGGAGCAGCAACGCCGGGTTCCCAACCCTTTCGTGGATCGCGAGACCACAGCACTTCGTGCTTCGTCTGGTTTGGAGACAAACGAGATCTCCAACGACCTCGACGAGGCTCAAGAGCGTCAGCTCGAGGGGCAAACTGCCGTTCGTTCGCAACGACCTGAGGCGCGACCGCTAGTGAGCTCTCGACGAGAGTATGGCTTCGTGCCGCTCAACCCGGTGGAGCGCTTGAAGCAGTTTGGCTCGGGGCCATTGCAGAATTGGCGAATCGGGCCGGCGGCCAGTACCAGCGACCAGGTCGCTACTCGTACTGCTCTCCGAGAGAGGCTTCTGACGCCGCAGCAGACCACTCCACAGGAGTATGGGACTCGCCTGTCTGATCAAGCCCGTGGGGCTTCAGTCCCCGCGATGCGGACTATTCCGGTGGTGCTCGGTCCGGGAGAGCTCCTCCACGAGGACGACGCTCAATTCACGAGCTGGTTTCATCGAGCCCGCCGTCTCTCTTCGCTGGAGGCTCTCCAGTCTAGCTTCGACGAAGCTGATGTGCGCTTAGAGCGCCGGCTTCGCTTCGATTTCGCGAAGATGAAGACGAAGCGTCAGGCGGCCGCCTCCAGGTCGCTACAGTCCCTCGGACTCGGCTCATCCGCTCTTAAGAGCGCTGCAGGAACTCACCAAGGTGAGTCGACGGCTGCAGCAGCCCGGGATCAACGCTTGAGCTCAGCGTATGATCCCTCAGCTCCCCTGCCTAGCGGCGGGAAGCGTGAGGCGACCGACTTCGCGGTCGCGGGCTCGCAGAGCGCCTTCGATCGCGGCGATCAAAAGCGTCCACGACGTCAGGGCAGTCTTGCCGGAGGGGTACCTCAAACTCCCACGAGTTTTCCGAGTGCGGGTACCCACGCCACTTTACCAAATATTGGTTATGAGCGCCGCGTCGACGACGCTTTAGAATACGCTCCACATGAAAGTGGCGGTTCCCCTGCTCGTCGAGCAGCGCCGGCGGCGCCCGTGTCCTCGCACGGTGAGAGGAACCTGTCCGGCCTGAGGAGTTGGAGAGCTTGGAGAGATCGCTGAGCGACGTGCGCCAGATCCTGGAGCGCCACGGGCGGAGGCTTGATCAAGCCGAGAGGGAGTCTGACACCACCGTGAATGAGATCCGCGATCTCCGGGAACGTCTCCAGTGGTGTGAGGCTGCTGAGTCGGCGACTCAACGCCTGGCGCGCCTTGAGCAAGGTTTTGCGCGGCTGGAAGGTCAGGTCGACCTGTTGCTGCGACTTCAGCAGGGCGCTGTGGCTCCGCCACGTTGGGCGCCAGCTCCTGAGAACCCACATGGGCCGGGTCCCGGTACGGCTTGAGCAAGCCAACGTAGAACACGGGGTGCGTACGCATCTTCTTCGGAAGATTGAGCGTGTACGCCAGGCCCTTCTTGGCCACGACCGTGAACGGTCCCACGAAGCGCGGGCGCAACTTGGTCTTGAAGACCGCAGACACTGCATGTGTAGGTAGGTTTTTAGCGTTAAGCAACACTAGGTCCCCGACCTCATAACTCTCAACATTGCCTCTGCCTTTAGCATCCGCATGTTCTTTCTGTTTGTCTTGGCTATCAGCCATTGCGTCACGTACGTGTCGAAGGACACTTAGACGCGTTGACAGGAACTCGTCAACCTGTTTACGAACAGTGAGTGGGCTGACATCAGCAAGCCTATCGGCTATCTCTCCCCCACCAAGCCCAGGACCACGGAGTGGCAGCGTCAGCGGGACGCGCGGGTGAGTGAGGCCGTTCACGTAGAACGGAGTGTAGCCCGTGGAGGCATGCACAGCGTTGTTCAACGCAAACTCGACGAGTGGAAGCATAGCGCTCCAACGCTTCGGCGTTTCAGCGCAAATGCTACGGAGAATGTCTTCGACAACGCGATTCACGCGCTCAGTCTGACCGTCGGTCTGCGGATGGTCCGCTGTGGACATGTCCAACTTGGTGCCAAGCACCTTAAAGACAGCGTCCCAAAACTTCCCAGTGAAGCGGGGGTCTCGATCAGATACAATCGATGCGGGCAGCCCGTGTTGGCGGAAGACCCGATCGAGAAACAGCTTCGCTGTCCCTTCACCGTCCACGGTGTCCGGCACAGCCGCTAGATGAGCCATCTTGCTCAGACGGTCAACGAAGACCACGATGCCCGTGTTACCTTCCGAGTCCTTTGGAAGGCCAAACACAAAGTCCAAACTCATGGACTCCCAACACCCAGAGGGTACAGGCAAGCTTGCCAGCGGCGCGGCCGCATGCGGTGAGGACTTCACCCTCTGACACGTCTCACACGTGCGCACGTACGTGCTCGTCCACTTGTACAGCTTGGGCCACCAATAGGTCCGGCTCACAGAGCTGTAGGTCTTCTCGCGACCGAGGTGGCCGCCAAGCGGTGTATCATGCGCCTCGTAGAGGATACGATACTTCAAATCCTCGTCATGAGGGACCACGACTCGAGGAGTGTCCTCCGCACTCGTGCTGTAGTACAGGAGACCGTCAGCGACGGAGTAACGGTGCAGGCTCGCGCGCAAGCGCGCCGGCAATGTCTTGTCCGAGTTTTCAAACCCCTTGCTCCCAAGAGCACGCAGCAGGGCGACACACATGTCGTCTCGCGCATACGCGCGTATCAAGTCCGTCACCGACGAGGTCACCATCGTGACATGAGCAAGCTCATAGTCCGGTCGCCGTGACAACGCGTCTGCAAGACTATTCTGCCTGCCAGGCTTGTACTTCACCTCGAAGTTGTACTCCGCGAAGAAGGACAGCCAACGGGCCATCCTTTGCGAGAGGTGAGGCGACTGGGTCGCAGTGCGTAGTGACGCATGATCAGTGAAGATCACAAACGGCTTAGAGCCCAGCAGGTGAACCCTGAACTTGACGAGAGCATACTTCATCGCAAGTAGCTCTTTGTCATGAACTGGATAGTTCTTCTCTGCAGCCTTGAGCTGGCGAGACTCAAACGCAATCACGCGTTCACGCCCTTCGGCGTCTGCTTGCAGCAGTGCGCAGCCGATGGCAAAGTCCGATGCGTCACAGACGACACTGAATGGACGTTCAGGGTCTGGCAATGCCAGGATCGGTGCATGAAGGAGACTTTCCTTGACTGCCTCGAAGGCACCTTGATGCTCGGTGTTCCAACACCAGTCCTCATCCTTCTTAAGGAGATTGGACAATGGCCGAGCCATCTCAGCGTAGTTCGCGCTGTACTTGTGCAAGTAGTTGGCGAGGCCAAGCCACTTGCGTAAGTCCTTTTGGTTCTTGGGAACCGGCCAGTCAACGATGGCCTTAACCTTAGCAGGATCTGCTCGAAGGCCGCGCTTCCCAACGAAGCATCCTAAGAAAGGAATTTCTTCAGCGCCGAAGATGCATTTTGATGCGTTAGCATACAGCTTGTTGGTGCGCATGCACTCGAGCACTGCTCGCAAGTGGTCAATGTAGTTGTCCACGTCAGACCGACCGTGCTCCGCACGACTGTGGACGAAGATGTCGTCGAAGTACGTTTGAGCAAACGCCCGCAGGGGCCTGAAGAGCTGCGTCACCAGACGATTGAACGTCGCAGGCGCGTTCGACAGCCCTTGGGGCATGACTAGCCACTCCCAGAGCATACCGCTCGGAGTGCTAACCGCTGTCAGCAGAATGTCACTCGCTCGCATGAGCAACTGGTAATAACCATCGACCAAGTCGAGCGCACTGTACATCGTGCAGCCAACCATATTGTTCTGCAGAACATCATTCCTAGGAATCGGCGTCTGTGCCGGAATGGTGGCAGCGTTGAGCTTATTGAAAGCATGAACGATGCGCCACTTGCCATTAGGCTTTCTGACACAGAACGTAGGCGTCGAGTGCGGAGACTTGCTCTCACGCACCATGCCCGCCGCGTGCTTGGCACTGAAGAACGCGTCAATGACGTCGCACTGCTCCTTCGGTAAGGGCCACTGCCTCGTTACGCAGTATTTGGTTCCAGGAACCAAGTCAATCTCATGACGGACACCTCGATCCGGAGGTAAGCCAGTGGGCGGGTCATTCGAGACCACATCCTGGAACTCCTTAACCAAAGGATAGAACGGATCCGATGGGTCCTTCAGGATCGAAGATCCACTTCGCGCACTGAGTGCCTCCTTCGTGTCCTCAAGGACAGCTTCATCCATAAGCGACGAGGAGTTCAATTCCTCCTCCTGTAACGGGGTTACATCGAATAGTGTGATGCACACAAGCTAGGTGCCACACATAAGTGAGTTCCACACATATGTTACGTGGGTCACCCCAGATAGGAGTGGGTGGCTCACAGCCACTGGATATGCATTAGACTAGGCTCTACTATGATAGATAGTGAGTCCTATACATACAAACAACAGGCGGCTCTGCCGCGATAAACAACAATACCTTTCAGTTCACATTTGAAGCCTAAGAGTTCACTAGCCTTGTTTAAGGCACTTCTGTCTCTTGGAGTCCTTAATTAGCTATATTAAGGTACTCGTGCAAACTCTCGTATAGAGTTTGCAAGCTATCACTACTACTAGAGACTCGCTGAGTCTGTGTCTTCCTCTGACGCTAAAGCTACGGCAGCCCCGCTGCACCTCCGGTCGTATCATGACCACTTCGGCGAGCGCGCCAGCCTTTAAGGCATCCCCAAAGTCGGGAATGGACATCTCGTCCAGCTCTAGCAGAGCAGCCACCGTCGGAATAGCCTCGAGGCTGACGTTGCCCTCGGCTTCACCAGTCACTCCATCAACGAGTGTGTATAGCTGCTCGCTATCATCGTCCACGACGGACACGTCCTGTACCAGGACCGACGCCTTGCGTCTCGCAGTCGCCATCTGGCGTCGCTGCCGCCTCCTCGCGGAAGCTGTACGCCTCGGAGAGGTCAGCGTGTTCAGACTGAAAGTCTCGTCAGGTGTCGCCACCTCTTGCTGCTCTGATTGAGCCGGCGTGGAGCCGCAACGCTCACAGCCCTCGCCCAGTGGGTTAGGTGCCACTCCACCCGCATCGTCGGGGTCCTCCCCTTGATGCCTCGGCTCACAGCCAACCACGCCATCAGTGGCATGCAGCGATGCTGCGCTCTCGTGACGAGCACCGCTCAGCGGGTTACGTACCGCTCCACGCGCATCACTAGGGCCATGCCCCAGATGCCTCGACGAACTGTCGACCATGCCATTACCGGCATGCATCGATGCTGCGCTCAAGCCACGAGCATCGCTCAGCGGGTTACGTGCCGCTCCACGCGCATCACTAGGGCCACGCCCAAGATGCCTCGACTCAGTGTCGACCCCGCCATTACCGGCAGGCAGTGATGACTCGCAGGAACTCGGAGTCTCACTCAGTGGGTTACGTGCCACTCCACGTCCAGCCCACGAGCAGTGCTCGGGACTCGCGTCGTCGACGCCAGTGTCCATTAGCTCGGACACTCCAATATCCAGCACATTGACCGACTCGGTCCAGTGCCCGCGCCAATAGCGCTTTTGCTTCCTAGCAGAGGTGGGTTCATGACTCGCCAATGCTCCCCTAGGAGGCAAGCGCGTAGCGCCTAAAGTCTTCGACCGCCAGTCGATCCATGGTTCATGGCGCTCCAGCCATGCCATGCCGAGGATGAGGTCGTACCTCGAATCCAGGTCGATGACCAAACAGCGTTCAACGCTATCGAAGTCCAGAAACTTCACGCCCAGGTTCACAGGAACCTTGGGCACCGTGACACGGGTCCCCGTCGCAAGACGGACGGTGACGATGTCACTCGAACGCGCCTTCAGCGCCTCAGCGTACTGCTGACTTCCTTCCATCGTGGAGCGCCGAGCATAGTTGCCCGACGCTCCGGAGTCGATAAGGATCTTCCATGGCTTCTCAAAGCCCTTCACGGTCGCTTCCACGACCAGGAAGCCCGGCTTGCATACACGTCCCGTGTTGTTAGAGAGCACGGTGCTCTTTGGGGCTAAGCCCTGCCGACCTCCTCCCTGAGGCTCAACAGAACTCAGTTCTTCTTCCCCAGCAGGGCGCCCCGCGCCTACTGGGACTTGGCGTTTCCCCGCCCCGAGCCAGGCTTCTGCTCACAAGCGGAGGTTCGGCTCGACGGAGCCTGGCGCTGCTTGCGCAGCGGGCAACCCGGACGCAGGTGTTGCGTGCTGCCGCACACATAGCATCGACGGATGCCGATACGCTGCTCAGCAGCCTGAAGCTCGGCTTCCTCATCTTCAGCGTAGCTGAGATCCATAGGCACTGCGCCATTGGACGCATCAGAAGCTCCGGAAGAGCTGGCTTGGGAAGCCGTCCAACCAAGTCGCGCCGACTTGAAGTTGAACTCGGCGTTCAACGCCACGTTCACGGCTTCCTCAAAAGAGGTCGGGTGAACACGGAAGACTTCCGTCCTGGCCACGCCAGTGCGAAGGCCTTCCATGAAGACGGTCACCGCGACCACTTCAGGAAGAGGATCCGCCGCCATGCCGGCGAGAAGAGTTCTCAACTCCTGGACGAAGTCCAACAATTCCTTCTTACCCTGACGGGTAGACAGGAAGCGTGACCTCACGCGATATACGCCTGGTTAGGCGGCGACACTCGCGAAAGCTGGGCCTTCAGCTGATCCCAAGAAGGGAACGCAGTGTCCACAGACGTACCACACGTCAGGGCCCACTCTCGCGCTCGGCCACCGAGCTTGGAGATCGCAAGCGCCACGCGCTGCTGCTCGGTCTTGAGCATGGCGGACGCCATGGCCATTTTGACCTCTCTGATCCAGAGCAAAAGGCTTTCGCCTTCCTTACCCTCGAAGGTCTTGACGCTCACCATGAGCGGTTTAGCTCGTGGAGCATCGTCCGATGCAGGCCTAGGCGTCACAGACGCCGCGGCCGCAGTCATCTTCTGCTGGACGTGCTCCAACAGAGCATTCTCATACTGAGAAAACGCCTCCAGACGCGCGTGCACCGCGTCGGGGCCTTGCGAAGCAAGATGGGCCACACCTTCCGGGCCGATCAAGGACATCAGCTTCTTAAGCCCGTCCTGTTGGTTCGGGGGTAAGTGGGCAAATTGCTCCATCCTCACAGAGGGACAGTCGTAAGACTCAGGTGTCGGATTGACTACAAGTGCTACCAAGTGCAGCGGGGCTGCCGTAGCTTTAGCGTCAGAGGAAGACACAGACTCAGAGAGTCTCTAGTAGTAGTGATAGCTTGCAAACTCTATACGAGAGTTTGCACGAGTACCTTAATATAGCTAATTAAGGACTCCAAGAGACAGAAGTACCTTAAACAAGGCTAGTGAACTCTTAGGCTTCAAATGTGAACTGAAAGGTATTGTTGTTTATCGCGGCAGAGCCGCCTGTTGTTTGTATGTATAGGACTCACTATCTATCATAGTAGAGCCTAGTCTAATGCATATCCAGTGGCTGTGAGCCACCCACTCCTATCTGGGGTGACCCACGTAACATATGTGTGGAACTCACTTATATGTGGCACCTAGCTTGTGTGCATCACACTAGATAGAGTCGAGGACCCGAAATCTTCGGTGTTACGAATGTTTAGGAGTGACGTGTAGATTGTTTGGTGGTATGCGTTGAAGTGTGTGTGGGGGAATATGAGGTGGATGGTGGAATAAGGTGGTTATTGTGAGTTGAAGGGAAGTTGGAGAGAGGGGTGAAGTGTAGTAGTGGGATGAAGTAAATGTTGGTGGTGGTTGATGTAGAAAGATATAAAATGTGGATAGAAATGGCAGAGGTTGGTGATGAAGTAAGTAGACGTTGTTGTTGAATGGTGATATGAGGGGTGGATTATAGATTGGTGGTGGTATGAGTTGAAGTGTGTGTGGTGGATGGTGGAATAAGGTGGTTGTTGTGAGTTGAAGGGAAGTTGGAGATGAAGTGTAGTAGTGGGATGAAGTAAATGTTTGTGGTGGTTGATGTAGAAAGATATAAAATGTGGACAGAAATGGTAGAGGTTGGTGTTGAAGTAAGTAGATGTTGTTGTTGAATGGTGATATGAGGGGTGGAGTATAGATTGGTGGTGGTATGAGTTGAAGTGTGTGTGGGGGAATATGAGGTGGATGGTGGAATAAGGTGGTTATTGTGAGTTGAAGGGAAGTTGGAGATGAAGTGTAGTAGTGGGATGAAGTAAATGTTGGTGGTGGTTGATGTAGAAAGATATAAAATGTGGATAGAAATAGTAGAGGTTGGTGTTGAAGTAAGTAGATGTTGTTGTTGAATGGTGATATGAGGGGTGGAGTATAGATTGGTGGTGGTATGAGTTGAAGTGTGTGTGGGGGAATATGAGGTGGATGGTGGAATAAGGTGGTTATTGTGTGTTGAAGGGAAGTTGGAGAGAGGGGTGAAGTGTAGTAGTGGGATGAAGTAAATGTTTGTGGTGGTTGATGTAGAAAGATATAAAATGTGGATAGAAATGCTAGAGGTTGGTGTTGAAGTAAGTAGATGTTGTTGTTGAATGGTGATATGAGGGGTGAAGTATAGATTGGTGGTGGTATGAGTTGAAGTGTGTGTGGGGGAATATGAGGTGGATAGGGAATAAGGTGGTTATTGTGAGTTGAAAAGAAGTTGGAGATGAAGTGTAGTAGTGAGAAGTAAATGTTGGTGGGGGTTGATGTAGAAAGATAAAAAATGGTAAGGGAAATGGTAGGGTTGGTGTTGAAATAAGTATATGGTGTTGTTGAATGGTGATATGAGGGGTGAAGTATAGATTGGTGGTGGTATGAATTGAAGTGTGTGGGGGAATATGAGGTGGATGGTGAATAAGGTGGTGGTGATGAGTTGAAGGGAAGTTGGAGATGAAGTGTAGTAGTGGGATGAAGTAAATGTTGGTGGTGGTTGATGTAGAAAGATAAAAAATGGTAAGGGAAATGGTAGGGTTGGTGTTGAAATAAGTATATGGTGTTGTTGAATGGTGATATGAGGGGTGAAGTATAGATTGGTGGTGGTATGAATTGAAGTGTGTGGGGGAATATGAGGTGGATGGTGAATAAGGTGGTGGTGATGAGTTGAAGGGAAGTTGGAGATGAAGTGTAGTAGTGGGATGAAGTAAATGTTGGTGGTGGTTGATGTAGAAAGATAAAAAATGGTAAGGGAAATGGTAGGGTTGGTGTTGAAATAAGTATATGGTGTTGTTAAATGGTGATATGAGGGGTTTAGGGTTTAGGGTTGTGGGTTTAGGATTTAGGGTTTAGGGTTTAGGGTTTAGGGTTTAGGGTTTAGGGTTTAGGGTTTAGGGTTTAGGGTTTAGGGTTTAGGGTTTAGGGTTTAGGGTTTAGGGTTTAGGGTTTAGGGTTTAGGGTTTAGGGTTTAGGGTTTAGGGTTTAGGGTTTAGGGTTTAGGGTTTAGGGTTTAGGGTTTAGGGTTTAGGGTTTAGGGTTTAGGGTTTAGGGTTTAGGGTTTAGGGTTTAGGGTTTAGGGTTTAGGGTTTAGGGTTTAGGGTTTAGGGTTTAGGGTTTAGGGTTTAGGGTTTAGGGTTTAGGGTTTAGGGTTTAGGGTTTAGGGTTTAGGGTTTAGGGTTTAGGGTTTAGGGTTTAGGGTTTAGGGTTTAGGGTTTAGGGTTTAGGGTTTAGGGTTTAGGGTTTAGGGTTTAGGGTTTAGGGTTTAGGGTTTAGGGTTTAGGGTTTAGGGTTTAGGGTTTAGGGTTTAGGGTTTAGGGTTTAGGGTTTAGGGTTTAGGGTTTAGGGTTTAGGGTTTAGGGTTTAGGGTTTAGGGTTTAGGGTTTAGGGTTTAGGGTTTAGGGTTTAGGGTTTAGGGTTTAGGGTTTAGGGTTTAGGGTTTAGGGTTTAGGGTTTAGGGGTTTAGGGTTTAGGTGGTAGGGTTTAGGGTTTAGGG